>WNWK01009938.1:0-73316 GCA_009830355.1 Cherax destructor | reverse complement strand
AGCCTGGCCTCAACCCCTTCAATTTAACCCCCCAAATGAAAAGATAAGAAGGGGAACTGCAAGAAAGCGACAGAGTATAGGCTAGGGCCAAAATAAAACCTAAAAAAAGGTTTTGGGGGAGAAAACGGGGATTAAAGTAATAAAAAATAACTCTGCAGCAAGGGGCCCGTAACCTAGAATTTTATACGGAACTTTAAATCTCGACACCCCTCGGCCTTGGGGAATGCACCCAGTTTAAACCCCGGGTAACAAAAAGAAATTAGAAAAAAAAAAGGGAAAAGGAATAAAACAAGGGCCTTAAAATTGAAGACTCAGATGAAAAGGAGTTGGAAGATTTTTTTTTTGGGTTGTAAAGTAGTCGGGGTGCGAGGAGCGAATATCAAATTTTATGACGGATTTGAAAAGCCCTGGAGCGGGAGAGAGGGCCTTAGCCGGGGGGGCGGGGCCGGGCATGCTCGCCCTGCCAAAAACGTCATACAAAGCCCACACCACCCCAAATCACGTATGTAAACTAGCCAGGTTCATTATTCTCCCGTATGGGAAGCGTTTTTTTCAAGTTTTTTTTAAAAAGTTCTTTCCCCTTTCAATTTGGAAAAAACCAGGAAGCGCTCTAACATGGACTTTTTCCAAAATCAACTTTCCGAAATTTTGGCTCCTCCGGTGTGCCTGATCAGGTGTCAGTCAAAGGTTGGGTGCATAATTTCTCGGAAAACTTTGACGAACAATGGATTATCAGGTGGGGAATTTATTCTGGCCCCGAAAAAAGATAAGATGTGGATTAGGTTAAATTTTGGGACACGGTAGGTGTTTTTTCAGGTGATGTGTTTTTCATAGTGGGGAAAGAACCCCATTTTGGGGAAAAAATTTTTTTTCGGGATGAGTCTGGCTCCCCAAAAGGGAAGCAGGGGTGTTTTGGGGTTAAATCTGAGTTTGGGGTCTGTAAAATGGCGTTCCACGGGATGGTTTTGGGGCCCTTGTTGTTTATAATATAAAAATGACCTTGACGGGGAATTACAGGGTAGAGAAATTCCGATGAAAAAAAGGTAGGGAAACGATTCAGATGAGCCGGAACTTAGGAGGATTTGACAAACTCAATTCCCGGTCAGAAAAAAGATGACAATGTAGATAAATGAAAATTCTAAACCGGGAATATTCAAACCCAGCCCTACCATAAAATTTGAACCAGCCACAGAATGCAAAAGGATCGGGGTTTGGTGGGGAAAAAAAAGTGTGGGTAAAAAAAAAGCAAAAGTTTCGGGTTTTTATAAAAAAGGAAAACGAAGTCCAGCGGTTATATTGCCTCATTGAAAAACCAGATTACAGCTCAGTTCGGTCCCATTTTACAGAATGGTTTTCGTTAAAAACATTCGGACGAATGCAAAGAATTTTAGTTGAAATCTTCCTTAAGAAAGATTGAAGCCCAAATTCTTCACGAAGACGAAGAATGGGGGGACATGATCGGGTATAAGTGGAAGATGGGGTTTTAAAAAGGGGGTATAAATAAGGGCTTGGGGATATCTCCAAGAGAAAAACCCCCCCCTAATGGTTAAAAATTGGGAAATTTAGATTTAGAAAGGAAAAGGAAAATTTGGTTTTGGAAATGGGAGTTTGAGTGAACAGTCTGCTGTAGGGGCATTAATAGGACCTTTGGGGAGTTTCAAATTTGGTTGATAAATTCAGGTGAGAGGGGTTTGGGTTTGAGGGGGCTCCATTAGTTTAAAAGAATCTTCAAAGCTTATTTCTTTTGGGAGAATTGAAAATTGGTTGGGGAATTTTCTGTTATGGATGGTTTGAAGGACCGCCGTATCCCAAAAGGCCTGCCAGGTTTCCTTTTTTATTTCTTATGTTCTTTGTTCTTTCTAGTGAGGGGTTTTTCATGGGATGTTCTTTTATGGGGGGTTTTTTAGGGGAGGGTTTTTTCGGGGGGAGGGGTTCTTTCAGGAGGAGGTGTTCTTTTGGGGTGGGTGTTTTTCAAGGGGGTGTTTTTTTAAGGGAGGTTTTTCACGATAGGTGTTCTTTCAAGGGGTTTTTAGAGGAGGGTTCTTTTTCCAGTGGGTTCTTTTAAAATGGGTTCTTTTGGGAGGGGTTTTTTTAGTGAGGTGTTTTTTTAAGAGTGGGTGTTTTTTCAGAGTGAGGGTTCTTTTAGGTATGTTCTTTTTATGGGTTTTTTTCATGGTGAGGTGTTCTTTAAAAGGGGTTCTTTTAGAGGAGGGGTTCTTTTACAGTGAGGTGTTTTTTCACGAGGAGGGGGTTTTTTCGAGTGAGGGGTTCTTTATGGTGAGGGGTTCTTCAGGTGAGGTGTTCTTTTAGTGGGTGTTCTTTCGGTGAGGTGTTCTTTCAAGGAGGGGTTCTTCAGAGGAGGGGGTTTTTTTATGAGTGGGGGTTTTTCTGGGGGTTTTTTTTCATGGGAGGGTTCTTTATGAGTGAGGTGTTCTTTCATGAGTGGGGGTTCTTTTAAAGGGGGTGTTCTTTCCGGGGGGTGTTCTTTTTTTGGTAGGGGTTCTTTCACAGTGAGGTGTTTTTCCGAGGGGGTGCTTTTAGAGTGAGGGTTCTTTTATGGTGAGGTGCTTTTGGGAGGTGTTTTTCAGGGAGGGGTTCTTTTCCATGAGGGGGTTTTTTAATGAGGGGTTCTTTTATGAGGGGTTTTTTTTCCCCGATGAGGTTTTTTCATGGTGGGGGGTTCTTATGAGGGGGGTTCTTTCATGGGAGGGTTCTTTTGAGAGGGTCAAAATGATGTTTTGCCCGGAATTTCCCCATAAAGTCCCTTTCCTGGGGATTTGTCAAGGATCAAAAACCCCTTTGTTTTTCCCTTTTCTCTCTCTGACACGTTTCCCAGCCCCTGGTACAGGAGATATGTGGATATATGGACTGTGGGATTTGGGACAGTGAGGTGTAGTTCTTAGGGATGTGGTACATGAGGTATATTTCTTGAGGTATGGGCAGTGAGGGTATGTTCGTGGGTTGTGGTTGTGGGTAAGTGAGGGTAGACGGGGATTTGGACGGGGTTGGACAGTGAGGTGTTTTTTTTGGGGGTTTTGGATGGGGTATGTGGAATGAGGTGTAGTTCTGTGAGGTATTTGGACTGTGGTATGTGGTACAGTGAGGTGTTTTTGGGGGTATGTGGACTGTGGGGGATGTGGACTGTGAGGTATATTGACTGTGGGGATGTGGACTGTGAGGTAGTGGACAGTGGGGGTATAGTTTTGGGGTATGTGGTCTGTAGGGTTTTTTGGACTGTAGGTTTGGACGTGAGGTATGTGGTACTGGGGGATGGGACAGTGAGGATGTGGACTGTGAGGATGTGGTACAGTGAGGATATGGACTGTGGGGGATTGGAATAGGATATGTTATGGGGATGTGGACTGAGGTTTGGGCTGAGGTATGTGGACAGTGGGGATTTTGGCTGTGAGGTATGTGGACGTGGGGATATGGTACTGGGGTATGTGGCAGGAGGTATTTTTATTAGGTATGTGGACGTAGGTGTATGTTACTTTTAGGGTGGACGGAGGATGTGGACTGTTATGTGGACTGTGAGGTATGTGGTACTGTGGGATGTGGACGGGTTGTGGACTGTGGGGTATGTGGCAGTGGGGATATGGACTGTCAGGTATGTGGACAGTGGGGTGTGGTACTGGGTTGTGGACAGTGGGTATGACTGTGGGTATGGGACGTGTTTGTGGAAAGGGGGTTTTGGATGTGGGTATTTGGACAGTGGGTATGTGGTAGGGAGGTATGTTAAGGAGGATATGGACTGGGGGTATTGGTACTGTGAGGTATGTGGTACAGTGAGGTATATGGTACTGTGAGGTATATGGTACTGTGAGGTATGTGGTACAGTGAGGTATATGGTACTGTGAGGTATGTGGTACAGTGAGGTATATGGTACTGTGAGGTATGTGGTACAGTGAGGTATGTGGTACTGTGAGGTATATGGTACAGTGAGGTATGTGGTACTGTGAGGTATGTGGTACTGTGAGGTATGTGGTACAGTGAGGTATGTGGTACTGTGAGGTATGTGGTACAGTGTTATGGCCAAGATCATATGGGTTTGATTTATATAGAATTTATATGGAATTGTCCACTTAATATTATACTAAGGGTTTCTTTAATAAAGCTAATAAAAGGTTCTACTTGTTTATAATATTATCTGGTTTATGGATATGTAATTATTATTGTTATTCCCAGGTATGATGTATATATATATATATATATATATATATATATATATATATATATATATATATATATATATATAGTCGTGCCGATTAGGTAAAACTGGTCAATTAGCAAGAACTCATCTAAAATTAAGTCATTTCTAAAATTTTCTCTTATACGATTAAAGATATATTTTTTTCATTTATGTTGATGTAAGAATTTATAATTTTGTACCAAGAGAAACTTTGAAAACCTACCTAACCTTATTATAACAAGCGTAATTTAATTTAGCCTAACCCAACTAAATATATTTAAGATACGTTTACAATAATTTAATAATAAACAAACACAATGAAATATATTTTTTTCGTTATGTTCAGAATGAATTTTGCGAAATTATTGCATACACAAATTTTCACTTGTCTTATATGGCAAGGTGAGTGTTGCTTTTTAAGCCAAAATCGCAAGTTTTACCTAATCGGCACGACATATATATACATATATATATATATATATATATATATATATATATATATATATATATATATATATATATATATATATATATATATATATATATATATATTTGGAGTAATGTTAGGTAGGTATGTAACACCTTGTTAAGGTGGATAACAAGGTATGTTCTGGTGGGTAGTTCAGACCGCTCTACCCTCTCCCCTTTGACGTGTTGATGTCAAGACGGAATAACAGTGTAAGTTGAGTTCCTCTCACTGCTGACTCAGTGAACATTGTCTTAGATGTCCCACTGTACTCCGGCACTGCTCTCTCTTGTGTTTTAGAGAGTCTTTGATCAAGAAACTCTTGAACTGTCTTAGTGGGAATTCTGTGTGGAATTCAGTAGACAGACCAAGATATCTTCAAAGTGTTACTCAGGAAAGGTGTTCTTTCTGGACGTATAAACTCTCAAGTATTTATTCTTAAGTTCCGTGTCTCAACCGACATTGACTATTGCAAGTGTTAATTTACGTGTCTACGGACATTGACTATTGCAAGTGTTAATTTACGTGTCTACGGACATTGACTATTGAAAGTGTTAATTTACGTGTCTACGGACATTGTCTATTGAAAGTGTTAATTTACGTGTCTACGGACATTGACTATTGAAAGTGTTAATTTACGTGTCTACGGACATTGACTATTGCAAGTGTTAATTTACGTGTCTACGGACATTGACTATTGAAAGTGTTAATTTACGTGCCCTTGTATATACTCTACTTTCATGTGACAGAAAAGATCAGACTGCCAGATATTTAAGTGATCTTGTCAAATATCTTAATGAAGTATTAAAGCTTTTAATAAAAACCGGAAAAGGATTGTTAAACTTTTATTTGTGTTGATCTCTAAAGATTCTATATTTCCCAGAAAGTGAGTTTGTTATGGAGTGCAACCTGGCCCTAGACTAAGTGATGTTATGGAGTGCATCCTGGCCCTAGACTAAGTGATGTTATGGAGTGCAACCTGGCCCAAGACTAAGTGATGTTATGGAGTGCAACCTGGCCCAAGACTAAGTGATGTTATGGAGTGCATCCTGGCCCTAGACTAAGTGATGTTATGGAGTGCAACCTGGCCCTAGACTAAGTGATGTTATGGAGTGCAACCTGGCCCAAGACTAAGTGATGTTATGGAGTGCAACCTGGCCCAAGACTAAGTGATGTTATGGAGTGCATCCTGGCCCTAGACTAAGTGATGTTATGGAGTGCAACCTGGCCCTAGACTAAGTGATGTTATGGAGTGCAACCTGGCCCAAGACTAAGTGATGTTATGGAGTGCAACCTAGCCTTAGACTAAGTGATGTTATGGAGTGCATCCTGGCCCTAGACTAAGTGATGTTATGGAGTGCAACCTGGCCCAAGACTAAGTGATGTTATGGAGTGCATCCTGGCCCTAAACTAAGTGATGTTATGGAGTGCATCCTGGCCCTAGACTAAGTGATGTTATGGAGTGCAACCTGGCCCTAGACTAAGTGATGTTATGGAGTGCATCCTCGCCCTAGACTAAGTGATGTTATGGAGTGCAACCTGGCCCTAGACTAAGTGATGTTATGGAGTGCAACCTGGCCCTAGACTAAGTGATGTTATGGAGTGCAACCTGGCCCAAGACTAAGTGATGTTATGGAGTGCATCCTGGCCCTAAACTAAGTGATGTTATGGAGTGCATCCTGGCCCTAGACTAAGTGATGTTATGGAGTGCAACCTGGCCCTAGACTAAGTGATGTTATGGAGTGTAACCTGGCCCTAGACTATGTGATGTTATGGAGTGCAACCTGGCCCTAGACTAAGCGATGTTATGGAGTGCAACCTGGCCCTAGACTAAGTGATGTTATGGAGTGCAACCTGGCCCAAGACTAAGTGATGTTATGGAGTGCATCCTGGCCCTAGACTAAGTGATGTTATGGAGTGCAACCTGGCCCAAGACTAAGTGATGTTATGGAGTGCATCCTGGCCCTAGACTAAGTGATGTTATGGAGTGCAACCTGGCCCTAGACTAAGTGATGTTATGGAGTGCAACCTGGCCCTAGACTAAGTGATGCCCTAGTAGAGTGCAACCTGGCCCTACCTTACTGTACACAAGGGAACTTGATGGTGCAACTTGTACTGAGCCAGAACCCACCAACGCTTCTATGATGGCCTAATTGCGGAACTGCTGCACTAACGCACCTAGACCCCAGAATGACTCAAGAATACCAACAGTAAGACCACCTACTCGAAAAATTATCGATCCAAGTGGAGAGTGCCATTCAAACCCAAAACACAGCCCGCTGCCAGACGAGCACCCACAACAAGCTCTGAGCAACTATAGCTTCTACGTTCTATCTACAACATCCCCTGTACTACTATAAGACCTAATAACAGAAGAAGCAGCAATAAGAACAGCAAGAAATCACCAAGATCTCGACTATTTCATTTGACTACCCAGCAGGACGCCGGTGCATCACCCACCCACCCCACCACCACCCCAGGCAACATGTCAACAAACACAATGGCTGACTCCCTCTCCCTCACCCTACTCAACCACCACCCATGACGACGGGACAGCAACAACAACAATCATGATTGAATCTCCCTCAAACCACACTGCCTTCAAATGATTTGACCCATCTGAAATGATCTCAGGTATGACAAATGATCCTGTCACTCTTAAGTCATACATCACCACCTTAACTGAGGAAAACATGAATCTTCGTACAACACTATCTAAGCATGAAACAAAGTTAGCCCACCTTGAAAGCAAGATCCTAAGCTTTGAGCAGAAGTTTACATCAGCTGGAATGGCTGATTTTGGAAAGACCCTCCAATCAGTCATAGCCAGCCATACAGACCAAATAACATCCCTAAACACGAAGGTTGAAGATGCTGTCAAGAACTGGAAGACCAACATGGATACCCAGCTGACTGACTATTTTTCTAACCAAGAAGATAAAACTGAACAAGATAAGTTATCTAACGCGGTAATAATTAGCAGTGCACTCTTTCCAAGTGGCATAAACCATACCAACTGCAAAGATGCTGCTCTTCACACCATAAAAGACCACTTAAATTTAGTAGTACCAGCATCAGAGATAACAGAATCACGATTACATGGCACCCAAGGTAGAAAAAAGAGTTATGCTTAGATTTTACACGATAGACAGTAAAACCGATCTTATTAAAACATCAATTAGTGCAACAAAAGATCTTTATGTAAACGAGTGCCTCACAAAAAAACGTCACAACCTCCTATACAGAGTAAGAAAACTTAAACGTGAGAATAATGACAAAATCCACCAGTGCTTCACACGGGATGGGAAAATCCTAGTTAGGAAAACAAATGTTGGCCGTGTTTACTATATCACGAATGTTGGCCGTGTTTACTATATCACGAATGTTGGCCGTGTTTACTATATCACGAATGTTGGCCGTGTTTACTATATCACGAATGTAGGTCGTGTTTACTATATCACGAATGTTGGTCGTGTTTACTATATCACGAATGTTGGTCGTGTTTACTATATCACGAATGTAGGTCGTGTTTACTATATCACGAATGTAGGTCGTGTTTACTATATCACGAATGTTGGTCGTGTTTACTATATCACGAATGTTGGCCGTGTTTACTATATCACGAATGTTGGTCGTGTTTACTATATCACGAATGTAGGTCGTGTTTACTATGTCACGAATGTTGGCCGTGTTTACTATATCACGAATGTAGGTCGTGTTTACTATGTCACGAATGTTGGCCGTGTTTACTATATCACGAATGTAGGTCGTGTTTACTATATCACGAATGTAGGCTGTGTTTACTATATCACGAATGTAGGTCGTGTTTACTATATCAAGAATGTTGGTCGTGTTTACTATATCACGAATGTAGGTCGTGTTTACTATATCAAGAATGTTGGTCGTGTTTACTATATCACGAATGTTGGTCGTGTTTACTATATCACGAATGTTGGTCGTGTTTACTATATCACGAATGTTGGTCGTGTTTACTATATCACGAATGTTGGTCGTGTTTACTATATCACGAATGTTGGTCGTGTTTACTATATCACGAATGTAGGCCGTGTTTACTATA
Organism: Cherax destructor; assembly: GCA_009830355.1. Taxonomy (NCBI): domain Eukaryota; kingdom Metazoa; phylum Arthropoda; class Malacostraca; order Decapoda; family Parastacidae; genus Cherax; species Cherax destructor. The sequence continues at coordinate 64,583 of WNWK01009938.1, read as the reverse complement.
TCACGAATGTAGGTCGTGTTTACTATATCACGAATGTAGGCCGTGTTTACTATATCACGAATGTTGGTCGTGTTTACTATATCACGAATGTAGGCCGTGTTTACTATATCACGAATGTTGGTCGTGTTTACTATATCACGAATGTTGGTCGTGTTTACTACATCACGAATGTTGGTCGTGTTTACTATATCACGAATGTTGGTCGTGTTTACTATATCAAAATGTTGGCCGTGTTTACTATATCACGAATGTTGGTCGTGTTTACTATATCAATCGAATGTTGGTCGTGTTTACTATATGCACGAATGTTGGTCGTGTATTAACTATATCACGAATGTTGGTCGTGTTTACTATATCACGAATGTAGCGTGTTTACTATATCACGAATGTATCTGTTACTATATCACGAATGTAGGCCGTGTTTACTATATCACGAATGTTGGTGTTCTCACAAGTGTTACTATATCACGAATGTTGGTCATGTATATATAATTACATCACGAATGTTGGTCGTTTACTATATCACGAATGTTGTCGGTTTACTATATCACAAATGTAGGCCTTGTTTACTATATCACGAATGTTGGTGTTTACTATATCACGAATGTTGGTCGTGTTTACTATATCACGAATGTTGGTCGTGTTTACTATATCACGAATGTTGGTCGTGTTTACTATATCACGAATGAAAATGAACTGTCCACATTCCTTCGAGATGCTAATCTTACAGAGACTGAATAATATCAATGACCTAATCCTTAGTCTGCGTTAGTGCCACAGTTGTACTAGTAACTGCAACCTCACAATCTTATATTTCTCACAAAACTGATTATATATTAATGTAATTAACTTCAAAATTGTATATTAATGTAATTAACTTCATATTTGTTCTAATTATCTGCTACCTCACTATATTAAATTTCCCAGTAAATATAATTGTACAACCTATTTTTACTTATATATATATATATATATATATATATATATATATATATATATATATATATATATATATATATATATATATATATATATATATCTTTTAACTTATCTGTAACCATTTACTTTTATTTTTTTATTTTTAATACATATTTATCATTACCATTTCCCAACCTTAACTATTTACAATATTAGTAATTACTTTTTACTTGAAATTTAATTACAACCTTTTCACTATTGTTTTTCTTTTTATATTCTTATATTCAAACAACTACCTCATTGTATATGTGACTTACTTTATATTTCCTTTATAAGCAACTACCTGATAAGTGCAATCATTTACTTATATTTTATAAATACCTTTTACCATTAGCCAACTTCAGTCACTTTATTAACTTCAATATAATCAAAACTACTTTTAATATTAGTCAAATCTGTTTTAACTTCTAGTTCAATAGCTCTTTGCATTCATTAACCTCTTATTGCCTTTCATATACTAAAAGTTTCAACCAGTGCCACATTGAATCAAAAATTTATTTTTCCATACCAATTTAATACTAGTCATTGAAGTTGTTCTAACCATTCATTAGACAGTTAAATTAGTATGTCATTAACATTATTCAAATATCCTATATCACTGTGAAAAATTCCTGTAAACACTTGCACATAATTGTGTTAATCCATTAACAAGTAAGACTTTAATCTAATACCATATCATTAAGTTTAGCATAATCTATTGTTCCCAAGTCTAGTTATAGAATCACACTAATTCCTATGATTACAGGCATTGATCCTGATATCAACCTATTATTAAATGACTTACATGACTCCAACAGCAACTGTAACTATTACACAGCTGATCAAGCAAAGACATTACTCAGAACCAACAATAACTTAACTATCTTCAATTACAATGTTAGATCTTTGAGCAAACATTATGATGACGTCACAGCACTACTCCAATCCCTACAGTCCAATAAGTCAATCATCACACTCACTGAGACCTGGCTAAAGCCTGATACTACAGGTGTCTATGCCATCCCAGGTTACACAGCCATTCACAACTGTAGGACAGACCAGCGAGGGGGTGGTACAGCAATATATTATACAGATCAACTTGAATGTATCAAAAACTCTTGCACAAGGGATGAGCATGGAGAATATATTATAGCTAAATATAAATCAAAAGACCTGCAAAAACCCCTCACAGTGATAAACATCTACAGATTACCACAGTCAAACATCCGCCACTTTAGTGAAAAACTAGGAAACCTGATAATGGATTCACGCCTTAACAAAGATCATTTGCTGCTCACAGGAGATTTCAACATAAATCTCCTACATGACCAGGACCCACAGGTAACTGAATTCACAAATACTATGAGCAACTGCTTATTACTACCAACAATATCAAAACCTACAAGAATCTCCGATAATAGTACCTTGTTACTAGACCACATCTGGACTAACACAATATCCCCTAGACTAAGTGATGTTATGGAGTGCATCCTGGCCCTAGACTAAGTGATGTTATGGAGTGCATCCTGGCCCTAGACTAAGTGATGTTATGGAGTGCAACCTGGCCCTAGACTAAGTGATGTTATGGAGTGCAACCTGGCCCTAGACTAAGTGATGTTATGGAGTGCAACCTGGCCCTAGACTAAGTGATGTTATGAAGTGCAACCTGGCCCTAGACTAAGTGATGTTATGGAGTGCATCCTGGCCCTAGACTAAGTGATGTTATGGAGTGCATCCTGGCCCTAGACTAAGTGATGATATGGAGTGCAACCTGACTCAAGACTAAGTGATGTTATGGAGTGCATCCTGGCCCTAGACTAAGTGATGTTATGAAGTGCAACCTGGCCCTAGACTAAGTGATGTTATGGAGTGCATCCTGGCCCTAGACTAAGTGATGTTATGGAGTGCATCCTGGCCCTAGACTAAGTGATGTTATGGAGTGCAACCTGGCCCAAGACTAAGTGATGTTATGGAGTGCATCCTGGCCCAAGACTAAGTGATGTTATGGAGTGCAACCTGGCCCAAGACTAAGTGATGTTATGGAGTGCATCCTGGCCCTAGACTAAGTGATGTTATGGAGTGCAACCTGGCCCAAGACTAAGTGATGTTATGGAGTGCAACCTGGCCCTAGACTAAGTGATGTTATGGAGTGCAACCTGGCCCTAGACTAAGTGATGTTATGGAGTGCAACCTGGCCCTAGACTAAGTGATGTTATGGAGTGCAACCTGGCCCTAGACTAAGTGATGTTATGGAGTGCATCCTGGCCCTAGACTAAGTGATGTTATGGAGTGCAACCTGGCCCTAGACTAAGTGATGTTATGGAGTGCAACCTGGCCCTAGACTAAGTGATGTTATGGAGTGCAACCTGGCCCTAGACTAAGTGATGTTATGGAGTGCAACCTGGCCCTAGACTAAGTGATGTTATGGAGTGCAACCTGGCCCTAGACTAAGCGATGTTATGGAGTGCAACCTGGCCCAAGACTAAGTGATGTTATGGAGTGCATCCTGGCCCTAGACTAAGTGATGTTATGGAGTGCAACCTGGCCCAAGACTAAGTGATGTTATGGAGTGCAACCTGGCCCTAGATTAAGTGATGTTATGGAGTGCAACCTGGCCCTAGACTAAGTGATGTTATGGAGTGCAACCTGGCCCTAGACTAAGTGATGTTATGGAGTGCAACCTGGCCCTAGACTAAGTGATGTTATGGAGTGCATCCTGGCCCTAGACTAAGTGATGTTATGGAGTGCAACCTGGCCCTAGACTAAGTGATGTTATGGAGTGCAACCTGGCCCTAGACTAAGTGATGTTATGGAGTGCAACCTGGCCCTACCTTACTGTACACAAGGGAACTTGATGGTGCAACTTGTACTGAGCCAGAACCCACCAACGCTTCTATGATGGCCTAATTGCGGAACTGCTGCACTAACGCACCTAGACCCCAGAATGACTCAAGAATACCAACAGTAAGACCACCTACTCGAAAAATTATCGATCCAAGTGGAGAGTGCCATTCAAACCCAAAACACAGCCCGCTGCCAGACGAGCACCCACAACAAGCTCTGAGCAACTATAGCTTCTACGTTCTATCTACAACATCCCCTGTACTACTATAAGACCTAATAACAGAAGAAGCAGCAATAAGAACAGCAAGAAATCACCAAGATCTCGACTATTTCATTTGACTACCCAGCAGGACGCCGGTGCATCACCCACCCACCCCACCACCACCCCAGGCAACATGTCAACAAACACAATGGCTGACTCCCTCTCCCTCACCCTACTCAACCACCACCCATGACGACGGGACAGCAACAACAACAATCATGACTGAATCTCCCTCAAACCACACTGCCTTCAAAGGATTTGACCCATCTGAAATGATCTCAGGTATGACAAATGATCCTGTCACTCTTAAGTCATACATCACCACCCTAACTGAGGAAAACATGAATCTTCGTACAACACTATCTAAGCATGAAACAAAGTTAGCCCACCTTGAAAGCAAGATCCTAAGCTTTGAGCAGAAGTTTACATCAGCTGGAATGGCTGATTTTGGAAAGACCCTCCAATCAGTCATAGCCAGCCATACAGACCAAATAACATCCCTAAACACGAAGGTTGAAGATGCTGTCAAGAACTGGAAGACCAACATGGATACCCAGCTGACTGACTATTTTTCTAACCAAGAAGATAAAACTGAACAAGATAAGTTATCTAACGCGGTAATAATTAGCAGTGCACTCTTTCAAAGTGGCATAAACCATACCAACTGCAAAGATGCTGCTCTTCACACCATAAAAGACCACTTAAATTTAGTAGTACCAGCATCAGAGATAACAGAATCACGATTACATGGCACCCAAGGTAGAAAAAAGAGTTATGCTTAGATTTTACACGATAGACAGTAAAACCGATCTTATTAAAACATCAATTAGTGCAAAAAAAGATCTTTATGTAAACGAGTGCCTCACAAAAAAAACGTCACAACCTCCTATACAGAGTAAGAAAACTTAAACGTGAGAATAATGACAAAATCCACCAGTGCTTCACACGGGATGGAAAAATCCTAGTTAGGAAAACAAATGTTGGCCGTGTTTACTATATCACGAATGTAGGTCGTGTTTACTATATCACGAATGTAGGTCGTGTTTACTATATCACGAATGTTGGTCGTGTTTACTATATCACGAATGTTGGTCGTGTTTACTATATCACGAATGTAGGTCGTGTTTACTATATCACGAATGTTGGCCGTGTTTACTATATCACGAATGTTGGCCGTGTTTACTATATCACGAATGTTGGCCGTGTTTACTATATCACGAATGTTGGCCGTGTTTACTATATCACGAATGTTGGTCGTGTTTACTATATCACGAATGTTGGCCGTGTTTACTATATCACGAATGTTGGTCGTGTTTACTATATCACGAATGTTGGTCGTGTTTACTATATCACGAATGTTGGCCGTGTTTACTACATCACGAATGTTGGTCGTGTTTACTATATCACGAATGTTGGCCGTGTTTACTATATCACGAATGTTGGTCGTGTTTACTATATCACAAATGTAGGCCGTGTTTACTATATCACGAATGTAGGTCGTGTTTACTATATCACGAATGTTGGTCGTGTTTACTATATCACAAATGTAGGCCGTGTTTACTATATCACGAATGTTGGTCGTGTTTACTATATCACGAATGTTGGTCGTGTTTACTATATCACGAATGTTGGTCGTGTTTACTATATCACGAATGTTGGTCGTGTTTACTATATCACGAATGAAAATGAACTGTCCAAATTCCTTCGAGATGCTAACCTTACAGAGACTGAATAATATCAATGACCTAATCCTTAGTCTGCGTTAGTGCCACAGTTGTACTAGTAACTGCAACCTCACAATCTTATATTTCTCACAAAACTGATTATATATTAATGTAATTAACTTCAAAATTGTATATTAATGTAATTAACTTATTTGTTCTAATAATTTTTGCTACCTCACTATATTAAATTTCCCACTAAATATAATTGTACAACCTATTTTTACTATATATATATATATATATATATATATATATATATATATAAACACTGATTTTGGGCCGACGGAGACTAAACCCCATGAACACCCTGAAAACGCACCCCGACGGTACCCCTGGCCAAAATACCTGGAAACCGCCCAGCAGGCAGCCAGCTGGGCAGGAGGCTTACAGCCACTCTTTCCTTTTTTGCACGAAAACTAGAGTTTACAATGTTAGGAATTCGCAAGAGGGGGGAAATATTCACAAACACTTCGACGATTTTTTTAGACTGAATCATGAATTCCCAAAAAGGTTAAAAGTACCAGTCCAATTTGGAACGAATTTTTTATTCCAGCGCGCTTTCAGGGGCAGGAAGCCAGCCACTCATCTCTCGACAAACCCAGAGATTTTACAGGGAATTTTCAGCAAACACAAACACTGATCCCCACAGACCCGACCAGGGGACCCATGAAGTGCGTGACGCGACACACCAAACCGCACCCAGCTGGGCTAGACTATCCAGCAGCCGCGCAGGAGTTTGCCACCTCGATGCACGACCCAATGCTGAGAGAGCATACCAAACCCCATCTGGGACCACCACAACCCGACAATCCAGTGTACGCCGACACACTGGCATACATCGCTCAGACGTTTTTTCCAGCCAGCCAGGCAGGAGGCCCAGCCATCCATCCTGCATGACCCAACTAGAGATTTTACAGTTAGGAATTGCAGAGCAGGCGAAACACACTGATCTTGGGACGGAGACTGACCTACAACCCATGAAAAGGTACGCAGGCTGAGCCACTGGCCAATACTCCACACTCGCTGGCTAACGCATTCAGGCAGGAAGGCTTAACTTCATTCTCTTTTTAATGACAACTAGATTTTACAGTTGGAATTGCAGAGCAGGCGATCACAAACACGATCTCGGCCGAACTGAACCCACCACCTTTTTGCGGACGAAAAGCTAACGAATCACACGTCCAGCATCCAGCTTCAGCATGGGCCAGCCGGGGCAGGAGCTTACAGCCATCTCACCCTTTGATGAATCGACAAACTAGGGGGGGGGGGGGGGGGGGGGGGGGGGGGGGGGGGGGGGGGGGGGGGGGGGGGGGGGGGGGGGGGGGGGGGGGGGGGGGGGGGGGGGGGGGGGGGGGGGGGGGGGGGGGGGGGGGGGGGGGGGGGGGGGGGGGGGGGGGGGGGGGGGGGAAAAAAAAAAAAAAAAAAAAAAAAAAAAAAAAAAAAAAAAAAAAAAAAAAAAAAAAAAAAAAAAAAAAAAAAAAAAAAAAAAAAAAAAAAAAAAAAAAAAAAAAAAAAAAAAAAAAAAAAAAAAAAAAAAAAAAAAAAAAAAAAAAAAAAAAAAAAAAAAAAAAAAAAAAAAAAAAAAAATTGAAAAAATCTCTAGTGTGTCGATGCATGCAGGGATGAGATGAAAGCTGTGCCTTCCTGCCTGAAAGCTGGCTGCCTTGAATAACGTCTAGCGAAAGCTGGATGCCAGTATTGGACCAGTGTGTAGGTGGGGTAAAGCACTGCGTACCTTGTCATGGGGTTCGTAGGTTGAGTTCCGTCGGCCAGAGATCAGTGTTTGTGAATATTTCGCCTGCTCTTGCGAATTCCTAGCATTGTAAAATCTCTAGTTGTGTCGATGCATGCAGGGATGAGATGAAAAGCTGTAAGCCTTCCTGCCTGAAAGCTGGCTGCCTTGGAATAACGTCTAGCGAAAGCTGGATGCCAAGGTATTGGACCAGTGTGGCACGGTCGGTAAAGCACTGCGTACCTTGTCATGAGGTTCGTAGGTTCGAGTCCCGCGGCCAGAAGCGGATGCCAAGGTATTGACCAGTGGGAGGCGAAGCACTGCGACCTTGTCATGAGGTTCGAGGTCGAGTCTCCTCGGCCAGAGATCAGTGTTTGAATTTTCGCCTGCTCGAATTCCTAGCTTGTAAAACTAGTTGTGTGATGCAGGATGAGATGAAGTGTGCTCCTGCCGAAAGCTGGCTGCCTTGAATAACGTCTAGGAAAGCTGGATGCCAAGGTATTGGACCAGTGTGGTACGGTCGTAAAGCACGCGACTGTCTGAGGTTCGTAGGTAGTCCGCGCAGAGATCAGTGTTTGGAATATTTCGCCTGCTCTTGGAATTCTAGCATTGTAAACTAGTTGTGTCATGCATGCAGGATAGATGAAAAGCTGTAAGCTTCCTGCCTGAAGCTGCGCCTTGGAATAACGTAGCGAAAGCTGGATGCCAGTATGGACCAGTGTGGTACGGTCTGCACGCCCTGTCATGAGGTTCGAGGTTCGATCTCCGTCGCCAGAGATCAGTGTTGTGAATATTTCGCCTGCTCTGCGAATTCCTAGCATTGAAAATCTCTAGTTGTGTCATGCATGCAGGATGAGTGAAAGCGAAGCCTTCCTGCCTGAAAGCTGGCTGCCTTGAATAAGCACAAAGCTGGATGCCAAGGTATTGACCAGTGTGGACGGTCGGTAAAGCACTGCGACTTGTCATGAGGTTCGTAGGTTCGAGTCTCCGCGGCCAGAGATCAGTGTTTGAATATTTCGCCTGCTCTGGAATCCTAGATGTAAATCTCAGTTGTGTCGATGCATGCAGGGATGAGATGAAAGTGTGCCTTCCTGCCTGAAAGCTGGCTGCCTTGGAATAACGTCACAAAGCTGGATGCCAAGGTATTGACCAGTGTGGTACGGTCGGGCACTGCGACTTGTCATGAGGTTCGAGGTTGGCTCCGTCGGCCAGAGATCAGTGTTTGGAATATTTCGCCTGTCTGCGAATCCTAGCATTGTAAAAATCTCTAGTTGTGTCGATGCATGCAGGGATGAGATGAAAGCTGTAAGCCTTCCTGCCTGAAAGCTGGCTGCCTTGAATAACGTCTCGAAAGCTGATGCCAAGGTATTGACCAGTGTGGACGGCGGTAAAGCACTGCGTACCTTGTCATGAGGTTCGAGGTTCGAGTCTCCGTCGGCCAGAGATCAGTGTTTGTGAATATTTCGCCTGCTCTTGCGAATTCCTAGCATTGTAAAATCTCTAGTTGTGTCGATGCATGCAGGGATGAGATGAAAGCTGTAAGCCTTCCTGCCTGAAAGCTGGCTGCCTTGGAATAACGTCTAGCGAAAGCTGGATGCCAAGGTATTGGACCAGTGTGGTACGGTCGGTAAAGCACTGCGACCTTGTCATGAGGTTCGTAGGTTCGAGTCTCCGCGCCAGAGATCAGTGTTTGTGAATATTTCGCCTGCCTGGAATTCCTAGCATTGTAAAATCTCTAGTTGTGTCGATGCATGCAGGGATGAGATGAAAAGCTGTAAGCCTTCCTGCCTGAAAGCTGGCTGCCTTGGAATAACGTCTAGCGAAAGCTGGATGCCAAGGTATTGGACCAGTGTGGTACGGTCGGTAAAGCACTGCGCACCTTGTCATGAGGTTCGTAGGTTCGAGTCTCCGTCGGCCAGAGATCAGTGTTTGTGAATATTTCGCCTGCTTTGCGAATTCCTAGCATTGTAAAAATCTCTAGTTGTGTCGATGCATGCAGGGGATGAGATGAAAAGCTGTAAGCCTTCCTGCCTGAAAGCTGGCTGCCTTGGAATAACGTCTAGCGAAAGCTGGATGCCAAGGTATTGGACCAGTGTGGTACGGTCGGTAAAGCACTGCGTACCTTGTCATGAGGTTCGTAGGTTCGAGTCTCCGTCGGCCAGAGATCAGTGTTTGTGAATATTTCGCCTGCTCTTGGAATTCTAGCATTGTAAAAATCTCTAGTTGTGTCGATGCATGCAGGGGATGAGATGAAAAGCTGTAAGCCTTCCTGCCTGAAAGCTGGCTGCCTTGGAATAACGTCTAGCGAAAGCTGGATGCCAAGGTATTGGACCAGTGTGGTACGGTCGGTAAAGCACTGCGTACCTTGTCATGAGGTTCGTAGGTTCGAGTCTCCGTCGGCCAGAGATCAGTGTTTGTGAATATTTCGCCTGCTCTTGCGAATTCCTAGCATTGTAAAAATCTCTAGTTGTGTCGATGCATGCAGGGGATGAGATGAAAAGCTGTAAGCCTTCCTGCCTGAAAGCTGGCTGCCTTGGAATAACGTCTAGCGAAAGCTGGATGCCAAGGTATTGGACCAGTGTGGTACGGTCGGTAAAGCACTGCGTACCTTGTCATGAGGTTCGTAGGTTCGAGTCTCCGTCGGCCAGAGATCAGTGTTTGTGAATATTTCGCCTGCTCTTGCGAATTCCTAGCATTGTAAAAATCTCTAGTTGTGTCGATGCATGCAGGGGATGAGATGAAAAGCTGTAAGCCTTCCTGCCTGAAAGCTGGCTGCCTTGGAATAACGTCTAGCGAAAGCTGGATGCCAAGGTATTGGACCAGTGTGGTACGGTCGGTAAAGCACTGCGTACCTTGTCATGAGGTTCGTAGGTTCGAGTCTCCGTCGGCCAGAGATCAGTGTTTGTGAATATTTCGCCTGCTCTTGCGAATTCCTAGCATTGTAAAAATCTCTAGTTGTGTCGATGCATGCAGGGGATGAGATGAAAAGCTGTAAGCCTTCCTGCCTGAAAGCTGGCTGCCTTGGAATAACGTCTAGCGAAAGCTGGATGCCAAGGTATTGGACCAGTGTGGTACGGTCGGTAAAGCACTGCGTACCTTGTCATGAGGTTCGTAGGTTCGAGTCTCCGTCGGCCAGAGATCAGTGTTTGTGAATATTTCGCCTGCTCTTGCGAATTCCTAGCATTGTAAAAATCTCTAGTTGTGTCGATGCATGCAGGGGATGAGATGAAAAGCTGTAAGCCTTCCTGCCTGAAAGCTGGCTGCCTTGGAATAACGTCTAGCGAAAGCTGGATGCCAAGGTATTGGACCAGTGTGGTACGGTCGGTAAAGCACTGCGTACCTTGTCATGAGGTTCGTAGGTTCGAGTCTCCGTCGGCCAGAGATCAGTGTTTGTGAATATTTCGCCTGCTCTTGCGAATTCCTAGCATTGTAAAAATCTCTAGTTGTGTCGATGCATGCAGGGGATGAGATGAAAAGCTGTAAGCCTTCCTGCCTGAAAGCTGGCTGCCTTGGAATAACGTCTAGCGAAAGCTGGATGCCAAGGTATTGGACCAGTGTGGTACGGTCGGTAAAGCACTGCGTACCTTGTCATGAGGTTCGTAGGTTCGAGTCTCCGTCGGCCAGAGATCAGTGTTTGTGAATATTTCGCCTGCTCTTGCGAATTCCTAGCATTGTAAAAATCTCTAGTTGTGTCGATGCATGCAGGGGATGAGATGAAAAGCTGTAAGCCTTCCTGCCTGAAAGCTGGCTGCCTTGGAATAACGTCTAGCGAAAGCTGGATGCCAAGGTATTGGACCAGTGTGGTACGGTCGGTAAAGCACTGCGTACCTTGTCATGAGGTTCGTAGGTTCGAGTCTCCGTCGGCCAGAGATCAGTGTTTGTGAATATTTCGCCTGCTCTTGCGAATTCCTAGCATATATATATATATATATATATATATATATATATATATATATATATATATATATATATATATATATATATATATATATATATATATATATATCTTTTAACTTATCTGTAACCATTTACTTTTATTTTTTTATTTTTAATACATATTTATCATTACCATTTCCCAACCTTAACTATTTACAATATTAGTAATTACTTTTTACTTGAAATTTAATTACAACCTTTTCACTATTGTTTTTCTTTTTATATTCTTATATTCAAACAACTACCTCATTGTATATGTGACTTACTTTATATTTCCTTTATAAGCAACTACCTGATAAGTGCAATCATTTACTTATATTTTATAAATACCTTTTACCATTAGCCAACTTCAGTCACTTTATTAACTTCAATATAATCAAAACTACTTTTAATATTAGTCAAATCTGTTTTAACTTCAAGTTCTATAGCTCTTTGCATTCATTAACCTCTTATTGCCTTTCATATACTAAAGTTTCAACCAGTGCCATATTGAATCAAAAATTTATTTTTCCATACCAATTTAATACTAGTCATTGAAGTTGTTCTAACCATTCATTAGACAGTTAAATTAGTATATCATTAACATTATTCAAATATCCTATATCACTGTGAAAAATTCCTGTAAACACTTGCACATAATTGTGTTAATCCATTAGCAAGTAAGACTTTAATCTAATACCATATCATTAAGTTTAGCATAATCTATTGTTCCCAAGTCTAGTTATAGAATCACACTAATTCCTATGATTACAGGCATTGATCCTGATATCAACCTATTATTAAATGACTTACATGATTCCAACAGCAACTGTAACTATTACACAGCTGATCAAGCAAAGACATTACTCAGAACCAACAATAACTTAACTATCTTCAATTACAATGTTAGATCTTTGAGCAAACATTATGATGACCTCACAGAACTACTCCAATCCCTACAGTCCAATATGTCAATCATCACACTCACTGAGACCTGGCTAAAGCCTGATACTACAGATGTCTATGCCATCCCAGGTTACACAGCCATTCACAACTGTAGGACAGACCAGCGAGGGGGTGGTACAGCAATATATTATACAGATCAACTTGAATGTATCAAAAACTCTTGCACAAGGGATGAGCATGGAGAATATATTATAGCTAAATATAAATCAAAAGACCTGCAAAAACCCCTCACAGTGATAAACATCTACAGATTACCACAGTCAAACATCCGCCACTTTAGTGAAAAACTAGGAAACCTGATAATGGATTCACGCCTTAACAAAGATCATTTGCTGCTCACAGGAGATTTCAACATAAATCTCCTACATGACCAGGACCCACAGGTAACTGAATTCACAAACACTATGAGCAACTGCTTATTACTACCAACAATATCAAAACCTACAAGAATCTCCGATAATAGTACCTTGTTACTAGACCACATCTGGACTAACACAATATCCCCTAGACTAAGTGATGTTATGGAGTGCATCCTGGCCCTAGACTAAGTGATGTTATGGAGTGCATCCTGGCCTTAGACTAAGTGATGTTATGGAGTGCAACCTGGCCCTAGACTAAGTGATGTTATGGAGTGCATCCTGGCCCTAGACTAAGTGATGTTATGGAGTGCAACCTAGCCCTAGACTAAGTGATGTTATGGAGTGCAACCTGGCCCTAGACTAAGGATGTTATGAAGTGCAACCTGGCCCAGACTAAGTGATGTTATGGAGTGCATCCTGGCCCTAGACTAAGTGATGTTATGGAGTGCATCCTGGCCCTAGACTAAGTGATGATATGGAGTGCAACCTGGCTCAAGACTAAGTGATGTTATGGAGTGCATCCTGGCCCTAGACTAAGTGATGTTATGAAGTGCAACCTGGCCCTAGACTAAGTGATGTTATGGAGTGCATCCTGGCCCTAGACTAAGTGATGTTATGGAGTGCATCCTGGCCCTAGACTAAGTGATGTTATGGAGTGCATCCTGGCCCTAGACTAAGTGATATTATGAAGTGCAACCTGGCCCTAGACTAAGTGATGTTATGAAGTGCAACCTGGCCCTAGACTAAGTGATGTTATGGAGTACAACCTGGCCCTAGACTAAGTGATGTTATGGAGTGCAACCTGGCCCTAGACTAAGTGATGTTATGGAGTGCAACCTGGCCCTAGACTAAGTGATGTATGGAGTCAACCTGGCTCTAGACTAATGATGTTATGGAGTGCAACCTGCTTAGACTAGTCGATGTTATGGAGTGCAACCTGGCCCTAGACAAGTGATGTTATGGAGGCATCCTCCCTAGACTAAGGATGTTATGATGCAACCTGGCCCTAGACTAAGTGATGTTATGGAGTGCACCTGCCTAGACTAAGTGATGCTAGTGGAGTGCATCCTCCCAGACTAAGTGATGTTCATGGAGTGCATCCTGGCCTAGACTAAGTGATGTATGGAGTGCAACCTGACCCTAGACTAAGTGATGTTATGGAGGCAACCTGGCCCTAGACTAATGATGTATGGAGTCATCTGGCCCTAGACTAAGTGATGTTATGGAGTGCATCATGCCCTAGACTTAGTGAGTTATGGAGTGCATCCTGGCCCTAGGCTAAGTGATGTTATGGAGTGCAACCTGGCCCTAGACTAAGTGATGTTATGGAGTGCATCCTGCTCCTAGACTAAGTGATGCAGATGCAACCTGGCCCTAGACTAAGGATGTTATGGAGTGCAACCTGGCCCTAGACTAAGTGATGTTATGGAGTGCATCCTGGCCCTAGACTAAGTGATGTTATGGAGTGCATCCTGGCCCTAGACTAAGTGATGTTATGGAGTGCAACCTGGCCCTAGACTAAGTGATGTTATGGAGTGCAACCTGGCCCTAGACTAAGTGATGTTATGGAGTGCAACCTGGCTCAAGACTAAGTGATGTTATGGAGTGCAACCTGGCCCTAGACTAAGTGATGTTATGGAGTGCATCCTGGACCAAGACTAAGTGATGTTATGGAGTGCAACCTGACCCTAGACTAAGTGATGTTATGGAGTGCATCCTGGCCCTAGACTAAGTGATGTTATGGAGTGCAACCTGGCTGAAGACTAAGTGATGTTATGGAGTACAACCTGGCCCTAGACAAATGATGTTATGGAGTGCAACCTGGCCCTAGACTAAGTGATGTTATGGAGTGGAACCTGGCCCTAGACTAAGTGATGTAATGGAGTGCATCCTGGCCCTAGACTAAGTGATGTTATGGAGTGCAACCTGGCCATAGACTAAGTGATGTTATGGAGTGCAACCTGGCTCAAGACTAAGTGATGTTATGGAGTGCAACCTGGCCCTAGACTAAGTGATGTTATGGAGTGCATCCTGGCCCTAGACTAAGTGATGTTATGGAGTGCAACCTGGCTCAAGACTAAGTGATGTTATGGAGTGCAACCTGGCCCTAGACTAAGTGATGTTATGGAGTGCAACCTGGCTCAAGACTAAGTGATGTTATGGAGTGCATCCTGGCTCTAGACTAAGTGATGTTATGGAGTGCAACCTGGCCCTAGACTAAGTGATGTTATGGAGTGCAACCTGGCCCTAGACTAAGTGATGTTATGGAGTGCATCCTGGCCCTAGACTAAGTGATGTTATGGAGTGCAACCTGGCCCAAGACTAAGTGATGTTATGGAGTGCAACCTGGCCCTAGACTAAGTGATGTTATGGAGTGCAACCTGGCCCTAGACTAAGTGATGTTATGGAGTGCAACCTGGCCCTAGACTAAGTGATGTTATGGAGTGCATCCTGGCCCTAGACTAAGTGATGTTATGGAGTGCACCCTGGCCTAGACTAAGTGATGTTATGGAGTGCATCCTGGCCCTAGACTAAGTGATGTTATGGAGTGCAACCTGGCCCTAGACTAAGTGATGTTATGGAGTGCATCCTGCCCTAGACTAAGTGATGTTATGGAGTGCAACCTGGCCCTAGACTAAGTGATGTTATGGAGTGAAATCCTGGCCCTAGACTAAGTGATGTTATGGAGTGCAACCTGGCCCTAGGACTAAGTGATGTTATGGAGTGCAACCTGGCCCTAGACTAAGTGATGTTATGGAGTGCAACCTGGCCCTAGACTAAGTGATGTTATGGAGTGAAATCCTGGCCCTAGACTAAGTGATGTTATGGAGTGCAACCTGGCCTAGACTAAGTGATGTTATGGAGTGCAACCTGGCCCTAGACTAAGTGATGTTATGGAGTGCAACCTGGCCCAGACTAAGTGATGTTATGGAGTGCAACCTGGCCCTAGACTAAGTGATGTTATGGAGTGCAACCTGGCCCTAGACTAAGTGATGTTATGGAGTGCAACCTGGCCTAAACTAAGTGATGTTATGGAGTGCAACCTGGCCCTAGACTAATGATGTTATGGAGTGCAACCTGGCCTAGACTAAGTGATGTTATGGAGTGCAACCTGGCCCTAGACTAAGTGATGTTATGGAGTGCATCCTGGCCCTAGACTAAGTGATGTTATGGAGTGCAACCTGGCCCTAGACTAAGTGATTTTAGGAGTGCACCATAGACTAAGTGAGTATGGAGTGCACCTGCTAGACAAAGTGATGTATGGGTGCATCCTGGCCCTAGACTAAGTGATGTTATGGAGTGCAACCTGGCTCAAGACTAAGTGATGTTATGGAGTGCAACCTGGCCCTAGACTAAGTGATGTTATGGAGTGCAACCTGGCTCAAGACTAAGTGATGTTATGGAGTGCATCCTGGCTCTAGACTAAGTGATGTTATGGAGTGCAACCTGGCCCTAGACTAAGTGATGTTATGGAGT
The DNA here is from genome assembly GCA_009830355.1 of Cherax destructor. NCBI lineage: Eukaryota > Metazoa > Arthropoda > Malacostraca > Decapoda > Parastacidae > Cherax > Cherax destructor. Next base: position 48,347 of record WNWK01009938.1, on the reverse strand, counting down.
GCAACCTGGCCCTAGACTAAGTGATGTTATGGAGTGCATCCTGGCCCTAGACTAAGTGATGTTATGGAGTGCAACCTGGCTCAAGACTAAGTGATGTTATGGAGTGCAACCTGGCCCTAGACTAAGTGATGTTATGGAGTGCAACCTGGCCCTAGACTAAGTGATGTTATGGAGTGCAACCTGGCCCTAGACTAAGTGAAGTTATGGAGTGCATCCTGGCCCTAGACTAAGTGATGTTATGGAGTGCAACCTAGCCTTAGACTAAGTGATGTTATGGAGTGCATCCTGGCCCAGACTAAGTGATGTTATGGAGTGCAACCTGGCCCTAGACTAAGTGATGTTATAGAGTGCAACCTGGCCCTAGACTAAGTGATGTTATGGAGTGCAACCTGGCCCAAGACTAAGTGATGTTATGGAGTGCAACCTGGCCCTAAACTAAGTGATGTTATGGAGTGCAACCTGGCCCAAGACTAAGTGATGTTATGGAGTGCAACCTGGCCTTAGACTAAGTGATGTTATGGAATGCAACCTGGCCCTAGACTAAGTGATGTTATGGAGTGCAACCTGGCCCTAGACTAAGTGATGTTATGGAGTGCAACCTGGCCCTAGACTAAGGTTCGAACCATAACATACAGTGAGGTATGTGGTACAGTGAGGTATGTGGTACAGTGAGGTATGTGGTACAGTGAGGTATGTGGTACAGTGAGGTATGTGGTACAGTGAGGTATGTGGTACAGTGAGGTATGTGGTACAGTGAGGTATGTGATACTGTGAGGTATGTGGTACTGTGAGGTATGTTGTACTGTGAGGTATGTGGTACTGTGAGGTATGTGGTACTGTGAGATATGTGGTACAGTGAGATATGTGGTCATGTAGCTTCCAGCACTGTATTTTTACCAAATAATTTATTTGTGACTTTAACAGGTGCTCAGTGGCGCCTCCCGTCAAATGACGCCCAGCGCCGGTGCTGTACCGGCCATACCTTAGGTACGCCACTGCAGCTACGTATGTATTTGCGTCTCTAGCACTAGTGAGACTCTTAGATTCTTCTTCACCTGGGATACATCCTACAACTTTGTCACCATCTCAAATAATGATTTTAGTAAAGTAGTGAAAATAAAAATATAAAAATATAAAAATAAAATGTTTAAAAACATGTCGAAAATTCACTACATGTGGAGGGATATAATAACTATGATGTCATCACATCAGATGTTGTAGTTACGATAATTCGTTGTAGAAACGTTGTAGGAAGATGAGATTTACTCCAAAATGTTGCAAGATTTTACTTATATATTATCTGTAAGCTTAATATATTTTCCATTTTTTTATTATTTATGTATGCGCCCGCCTGCAGGTGGCCACGCCCCTAATTACACGGACCGTAGTGACGCCCCTAATTACACGGACTGTAGTGACGCCCCTAATTACACGGACCGTAGTGACGCCCCTAATTACACGGACCGTAGTGTCTGTGTCTTAAAAGATCTCATTTGCACTAATAAATAATATAATAGTATTGTCAGCATATATTAATAAGTATTGGGAAAGAGACTGATGGCACCCTCCGGAGAGGATGGCACCCTCCGGAGAGGATGGCACCCTCCGGAGAGGATGGCACCCTCCGGAGAGGAGGGCAATGAGTGAACGGCATGATGAATTATAACTGGCACCATTAATTACACACTTTAGCACGCACGCACACAGCAAAACAGTCATATACACACATATACATGTACACAAGCTTGCACACACACATATACACACACAGAACAGGGCAGAGCAACAAGAGCGAGCACACAAAGACCCGTCCCCAGAACCCCAAAACTTAACACGCTATCCCAACACAGACCACAATCCACACTTACATCCCCCACCCCTCACTATGCTGTAGAATCCTGCAGCACACCGCCAGGACCCCCACCCACACAGACCCCCCAAAACACAGTGTTGGAGAGGAAACTAAATGTATGGTACACCAACGCTGATGGAATAACGAATAAGTAGGAGGAGTGGCATGAAAGAGTCAAAGAGCCATCACCGGACATCATAGCCCTCACTGAAACAAAGCTCACAGTGATGATAACAGATGCCATCTTTCCAACAGGATATCAGATCCTGAGGAAAGACAGAGGAAACAGATGGGGTGGAGGAGTGGCACTGCTAATCAAAAACCAATGGGATTTTGATGAGCTGGAGAGAGGAAACAGAGGAGAAGCAGGAGATTATATAATAGGAACGCTTCAGTCCGGAGGTCCAAAAGTGGTAATTGCAGTGATGTATAACCCACCAAAGAACAGCAGGAGGCCAAGGCTGTTCTGGCCGAAGTGGCCAGAAGGGCTCATGCGAGCAGGGCGAAGCTACTGATCATGGGTGACTTCAACCATAAGGAAATCGATTGGGAGAACTTAGAGCCACATGGGGGCCAAGAAACGTGGAGGGCTAAGATGATGGAGGTGGTACAGAAAAATCTCATGTACCAACACGTAAGGGACACTACCAGAGAGAGAGGGGGGGGGGACGAACCAACGAGACTGGACCTAGTATTCACCTTGAGTAGTTCAGATATTGAAGACATCACATATGAAAACCCCCTTGGGGCCAGTTATCATGTGGTTCTAAGCTTCGAATACATAGAGTTACAAGTGGAGGAGGAGGCAGGAAAGGCTGGACGAATGAAGCCAAACTACAAGAAAGTGGACTATGTAGGCATGGAGAACTTCCTGAACGGGGTTCAGTGGGACAGAAAACTGGCAGGGAAGTCAGTAAACGAGATGATGGAATATGTGACAACAATTTGCAAGGAAGCTGAGGAGAGGTTTGTACCCAAGGGTAACAGGAAAAGCGAAAAAGCCAGGATGAGCCCATGGTTCACCCAAAGGTGCAGGGAAGCCAAACCCAAGTGTGCCAGATAATGGAAGAAGTATAGTAGGCAAAGGACGCAGGAAAATAAGGAGAGCAATCGTAGAGCCAGAAATGAATATGCACAGATCAGAAGGGAGGCCCAAAGACAGTACGAGAATGACATAGCAGCGAAAGCCAAATCTGACCCAAAGTTGTTGTACAGCCACATCAGGAGGAGAACAACAGTCAAGGACCAGGTAATGAGGCTAAGGAAGGAAGAAAGGGAGGTAACAAGAAATGACCGCGAAGTATGTGAGGAGCTCAACATGAGATTCAAAGAAGTGTTCACAGAAGAGATAGAAGGGCCTCCAGAAAGGCGGAGAGGTGGGTACACCATCAGGTGCTGGACACAATACACACAACTGAGGAGGAAGTGAAGAGGCTGCTAAGCGAGCTAGATACCTCAAAGGCGATGGGGCCGGATAACATTTCTCCATGGGTCCTGAGAGAGGGAGCAGAGGAGCTATGTGTACCACTAACAACAATCTTCAACACATCTATCGAAACAGGGCAACTACCTGAGATACGGAAGACAACAAATGTAGTCCCAATTTTTAAAAAAGAAGACAGGCACGTAGCACTAAACTACAAAACAGTGTCACTGACATGTATAGTATGCAAGGTCATGGAAAAGATTATCAGGAGAAGAGTGGTTGAGCACCTAGAAAGGAATGAGCTTAGCAACGACGGGCAACACGGTTTCAGGGACGGGAAATCCTGTGTCACAAACCTACTGGAGTTCTATGACATGGTGACAGCAGTAAGACAAGAGAGAGAGGGTGGGTAGATTGCATTTTCTTGGACTGTAAGAAGGCGTTGGACACAGTTCCACACAAGAGATTAGTGCAGAAGCTGGAGGACCAGGCAGGGATAACAGGGAAGGCACTACAATGGATCAGGGAATACCTGTCAGGAAGACAGCAGCGGGTCATGGTACGTGGCCAGGTGTCAGAGTGGGCGCCGGTGACGAGTGGGTTCCACAGTGGTTAGTCTTAGGACCGGTGCTGTTTCTGGCATTTGTGAACGACATGACGGTAGGAATAGACTCCGAAGTGTCCCTGTTTGCAGATGATGTGAAGTTGATGAGAATTCAATCGGACGAGGACCAGGCAGAACTACAAAGGGATCTGGACAGGCTTCAAGCCTGGTCCAGAAATTGGCTCCTGGAGTTTAACCCCACCAAGTGCAAAGTCATGAAGATTGGGGAAGGGCAAAGAAGACCGCAGACGGAGTACAGTCTAGAGGGCCAGATACTACAAACCTCAATCAAGGAAAAAGATCTTGGGGTGAGTATAAAACCAGGCACATCTCCTGAGGCGCACATCAACCAAATAACTGCTGCAGCATACGGGTGCCTAGCAAACCTAAGAACAGCATTCAGACATCTTAATAAGGAATCGTTCAGGACCCTGTACACTGTGTACGTTAGGCCCATATTGGTGTATGCAGCACCAGTTTGGAACCCACACCTAGCCAAGCACGTAAAGAAACTTGAGAAAGTGCAAAGGTTTGCAACAAGACTAGTCCCGGAGCTAAGGGTATGTCCTACGAGGAGAGGTTAAGGGAAATAGACCTGACGACACTGGAGGACAGGCGAGATAGGGGGGACACGATGACGACATATAAGATACTGAGAGGAATTGACAAGGTGGACAGAGACAGAATGTTGGCGAGATGGGACACAACAACAAGGGGACACAGTTGCAAGTTGAAGACTGAGATGAATCACAGGGATGTTACGAAGTATTTCTTCAGTCACAGAGTTGTCAGGAAGTGGAATAGTTTGGGAAGTGGTGTAGTGGAGGCAGGATCCATACATATCTTTAAGAAGAGGTATGATAAACCTCATGGTGCGGGGAGAGTGACCCAGTAGAGGCCAGTGAAGAGGCGGGGCCAGGAGCTATGACTCGACCTTTGCAACAACAAGTAGGTGAGTACACACACACGCACATGCCATAGGGTACAGAAACAGCGAGAGGACTGAAGGAAGGGAAGAAGGTTGGTGCCCTTGAGAGGCACTATCAGGACACCAGGAAATAGTAAGGAAAGTAGCAATAGAGATGCTTAAATCAGACCCAGAGATATGGAGGAAATGAAATGGGAAGAGGAAGGGGAAAAGTCATTGGGCTTCACAGGCTGAAGGGATCACATTCAAAGAAACTCAGTGGGGACCAAAAAAAAAAAAAAGTTTGAAAATATTATCAAAGAAAGGACATGACAAAACTGGCACAATTTTAAAGAATAGGAGATAATTCGTGGGTGAAAAACTGTTCAGTTTTATTAATTTTCAAGACAGGATCCTGCAGCAGAAACCTGGGCTAGAAGACTCATCAGATTCCAGTGGGTGTGAGAGAGAGAGAGAGAGAGAGAGAGAGAGAGAGAGAGAGAGAGAGTGGTGTATATAGACGGAAGGGGCAGAGGAAACAATGGACAATGTTAGAGACAGGCAGAGAACAGGTAAACACAACCACCCATAGATCTACCAACAGAACACCCTCAACCTCTACCTCCCCACCACTGCCAAACAAATTAACCCAAAACAAATCACAGTCCGCACTGATAGCCCCACCCACCTACCACAAATCCCACCTTCACAGTAGCCTCTCATAGTGTCCTGTCAGATCTTAACCTTACCCTTTTCTGCTTTCCCATGTGGCTCAGGTTTTCCCAATCACCTTATGACTGAAATCATCCACAACTAGTAACTTTCCATTACCCATATGTGCCGTTCTGGCCACCTCAGCAAGTGTGTCCACTATTGTTTTGTTGTATTCTCGGTTTCATGCTATTCTGTAGAGGGTTGTACATCACTGTAATCACTACCATGGGGCCCCCAGTCTGAAGTGTTCCTATGTGGTCCCTTGCTTCCCTTCTGATCATTCCTACCAACTCCTCAAAACTCCACTGGTCTTTGACGAGCAGTGCAACTCCTCCTCTTCCTATGTTCCCTCTGTCTTTCCTCAGGATGTGATATCCGGTTGTTAAGATAACAAGGTGATGACTGCAATGATAAACATCCCTCCAAGAGGCCAAGACAAGAGTGAAAGGAGAACAATAAAACAATGGAGGACCCACTAGCTGAGGTGGCCAGAAGGGCCCCATATTGGTAAGGCAAAGTTTTTAGTTGTGAGAGATTTAAAATGATGTAGGCAGTAGTGGAAAACTTCACTCATCAACATGTAAGGGACTACCAGAGAGAAAGGAGAGATAACACTTATGAAAGGCCCTTCGGAGCTAATGACCACGTGGTCCTGAGCTTTGAATACACTATAGACTTAACAGTGAAGAGTGAAGGAGCACGACAAATATGGAAGACACCAAACTTAAAAGAGGTTAATACAAAGCATAAGGCATTTCCTGCATGATGTGTAGTGGGGAAGAGAACTGGAAGGAATGTAAATGAAATGATGGAAGATGTAACCATAAAGTGCACGGAGGAACAGAAGTTCATAGCTAAGAGCAACAAGACAATGGGAAGACCAGAACAAGATCTTGTTTCATCTGAAAGTGTATATATGTCAATGTTAAGTGCACATTGTCTTATGCACTAAGTACAATAGGACAATAACAACATGAAAAAACAAATCTGAACAAAAGTTGTTATACTATCACATCAAGAGGAAAACAACAATTCAGTCTGAGGGCCATAAGGTGGTAATTGCTGTAATGTACAACCCACCACAGAATTGCAGGAGGCCAAGAGAAGAATACGACGAGAGCAACAGAGCAATGGTAGACACACTAGCCGAGGTAGCCAGAAGAGCTCACATAGGGAGAGCAAAGTTACTAGTTATGGATGATTTCAATCACAAGGAGATTGATTGGGAAAACCTGGAGCCCCATGGGGGTCCTGAATCATGGAGAGCCAAGATGATGGATGTGGTACTGGAAAACCTCATGCATCAACATGTTAGAGACACTACCAGAGATAGAGCTGAGGATGATCCAGCAAGACTGGACCTAGTATTCACCTTGAGTAGTTCGGACATCGAGGATATCACATATGAAAGGCCCCTTGGAGCTAGTGATCATTTGGTTCTGTGGTTTGTTTATATAGTTGAGCTACAAGTGGAGAGGGGAGCAGGAATAGCAAGGAAAAAACGAAACTACAAAATGGGGGACTACACAGGCATGAGGAACTTCCTACAAGACGTTCAGTGGGAGAGAGAATTGGCAGGAAAACCAGTAAAAGAAATGATGGAATATGTGACAACCAAATGCAAAGAGGCAGAGGAGAGGTTTGTCCCCAAGGGAAACAGAAGTAATGGGAAGACCAGAACGAGTCCTTGGTTCACCCAAAGTTGTAAGGAGGCAAAAACTAAGTGCATAAGAAACGACCAAGAGGTATGTGAGGAGCTCAACATGAGATTCAAAGAAGTATTTACAGAGGAGACAGGAAGGACTCCAGGAATTCAGAATAGGGAGGTATACCAACAAGTGCTGGATGAAATACAAGCAACCGAGGAGGTGAAGAAACTGCTATGTGAACTCGATACCTCAAAAGCGGTGGGACCTGACAACATTTTTCCGTGGGTCCTTAGGAAGGGAGCAGAGATGTTGATTGTGCCACTAACAAATATCTTCAACACATCCATTGAAACTGGGCAACTACCTGAGGTGTGGAAAATGGCAAATGTAGTCCCAATTTTTAAGAAAGGAGACAGACATGAGGAATTAAACTACAGACCTGTGTCACTGACGTGTATAGTATGCAAAGTCATGGAGAAGATCATCTGGAGGAGAGTGGTGGAGCACCTAGAAAGACACAAGCTTATAAACGACAACCAGCACGGTTTCAGGGAAGGAAAATCCTGTGTCACAAACCTACTAGAGTTTTATGACAAGGTAACAGAAGTAAGACACGAGAGAGAGAAATGGATAGACTGCATTTTCTTGGACAGCAAGAAGGCGTTCGACACAGTTCCTCACAAGAGGTTAATGCAAAAGCTAGAGGATCAGGCACACGTAACAAGAAAGGCACTGCAATGGATCAGAGAATATCTGACAGGGGGGCAACAACGAGTCATGGTTCGTGACGAGGTGTCAGAGTGGGCACCTGTGAAAAGTGGGGTTCCACAGGGGTCAGTCCTTGGACCTGTACTGTTTTTGGTATATGTGAATGGCATAACGGAAGGGATAGGCTCAGAAGTGTCCCTGTTTGCACATGATGTGAAGTTGATGAGAAGAATTAAACAGTCGAGGATCAGGCAGGACTACAAAGAGACCTGGACAGGCTACAAGCCTGGTCCAGGAACTGGCTTCTTGAATTTAACCCTGCCAAATATAAAGTCAAGAAAATCGGGGAAGGGCAAAGAAGACCGCAGACAGAGTATAGTCTAGGTGGCCAAAGACTGCAAACCTCACTCAAGGAAAAAGATCTTGGGGTGAGTATAATACCGAGCACATCTCCTGAGGCACATATCAATCAGATAACTGCTGCAGCATACGGGCGGCTGGCAAACCTAAGAATAGCATTCCAATACCTCACTAAGGAATCGTTCAAGACTTTGTACACCATATACGTCAGGCCCATACTGGAGTATGCAGCACCAGTTTGGAACCCACACCTGGTCAAGCACGTCAAGAAATTAGAGAAAGTGCAAAGGTTTGCAACAAGACTAGTCCCAAAGTTAAGGGGATTGTCCTACGAAGAAAGGTGGTAAAGGTGGTAATTGCAGTGATGTATAACTAACCACAGAACAGCAGAAGGCCAAGACAAGAGTATGATGAGAGTAATAGAGCGATGGATAACACACGGGCTGAAGTGGCCAGAAGGGCTCATGCGAGCAGGGCGAAGCTACTGATCATGGGTGACTTCAACCACAAGAAAATCGATTGGGAGAACTTGGAGCCACATGGGGGCCAAGAAACGTGTAGGGCTAAGATGATGGAAGTGGTACTGGAAAACTTTATGTACCAACGCGTAAGGAACACTACCAGTGAGAGAGGAGAGGATGAGCCAGCGAGACTGGACCTAATATTCACCTTGAGTAGTGCAGATATTGAGGACATCACATATGAAGGACCCCTTGGGGCCAGTGATCATGTGGTTTTAAGCTTCGAATATACAGTAAAATTACAAGTGGAGGGGGAAGCAAGAAGGGCTGGACAAATGAAGCCAAAATACAGGAAAGGGGAATACGTGGGAATGAAGAACTTCCTGAACGGGTTTCAGAGGGACAGAGAACTGGCAGGTAAGTTAGTAAACGAGATGATGGCATATGTGACAACAATATGCAAGGAAGCTGAGGAGAGGTTTGTTCCCAAAGGTAACAGGAATAATGAAAAAGCCAGGAGGCCAAAACCAAGTGTGGGAATGGAAGAAGTATAAAAGGCAAAGGACCCAAGAGAATAAGGAAAGCAGTCGTAGAGCCAGAATTGAATATTCACAGGTAAGAAGGGAGGCCCAACGACATTATGAAAATGACATAGCAGCGAAAGCCAAATCTGACTCAAAGCTGTTGTATAGCCACATTGGGAGGAAAACAACAGTCAAGAACCAGGTGATCAGGCTAAGGAAGGAAGGAGGAGAGATCACAAGGAACGACCTCGAAATATGTGAGGAGCTCAACATGAGATTCAAAGAAGTGTTCACAGAAGGGACAGAAGGGACTCCAGAAAGACGGAAAGGTGGGGTACACCACCAAGTGCTGGACACAATACATGCAACCGAGGAAGAAGTGAAGAGGCTGCTGAGTGAGCTAGATACCTCAAAGGCGATGGAGCCGGACAATATTTCTCTATGGGTCCTGAGAGAGGGAGCAGAGACGCTATGTGTACCCCTAACAACAATATTCCACACATCTATCGAAACAGGGAGACTACCTGAGGAATGGAAAACAGCAAATGTAGTCCCAATCTTTAAAAAAGGAGACAGACATGAAGCACTAAACTACAGACCAGTGTCACTAACATGTATAGTTTGCAAAGTCGTGGAGAAGATTATCTGGAGAAGAGTGGTGGAACACCTAGAAAGGAATGAGCTTATCAACGAAGGCCAGCACAGTTTCAGGGACGGGAAATCCTGTGTCAAAACCTACTGGACTTCTATTACAGGGTGAAAGCAGTTAGACAAGAGAGAGAGAGGGGTGGGTAGATTACATTTTCTTGGACTGTAAGAAGGCGTTTGACACAGTTCCACACATGATATAAGTGCAAAACCTGGAGGACCAGCAGGGATAACAGGGAAGGCACTCCAATGGATCAGGGAATACCTGCCAGGAAGACAGCAGTGAGTCATGGTACATGTTGAGGTGTCAGAGTGGGCGCCTGTGACGAGTGGGGTTCCAAAGGGGTCAATCCTAGGACCGGTGCTGTTTCTGGTATTTGTGAACGACATGACGGAAGGAATAGACTCCAAAGTGTCCCTGTTTGCAGATGATGTGAAGTTGATGAGAAGAATTCATTCGGACGAAGACCAGGCAGAACTACAATGGGATCTGGACAGGCTGCAAGCCTGAAGGGCAAAGAAGACCACAGACGGAGTACAGTCTAGGAGGCCAGAGACTACAAACCTCACTCAAGGAAAAAGATATGGGGGTGAGTATAACACCAGGCACATCTCCTGAGGTGCACATCAACCAAATAACTGATGCAGCGTACGGGCGCCTAGAAAACCTAAGAACAGCATTCCGACATCTTAATAAGGAATCGTTCAGGACCCTGTACACTGTGTACGTTAGGCCCATATTGGAGTATGCAACACCAGTTTGGAACCCACACCTAGCCAAGCTCGTAAAAAAACTAGAGAAAGTGCAAAGGTTTGCAGTTAAGCGAAATCGACCTGACGACACTAGAGGACAGGAGAGATAGGGAGGACATGACAATGACATATAAAATACTGAGAGGAATTGACAAGGTGGACAGAGACAGAATGTTCCAGAGATGGGACACAGCAACAAGGGGACACAGTTGGAAGTTGAAGACTCAGATGAATCACAGGGATGTTAGGAAGTATTTCTTCAGTCACAGAGTGGTCAGGAAGTGGAATAGTTTGGAAAGTGATGTAGTGGAGGCAGGATCCATTCATAGCTTTAAGAAGAGGTATGATAAAGCTCATAGCGCAGGGAGAGTGACCCAGTAGTGGCCAGTGAAGATACGGGCCAGGAGCTCTAACTCGACCCCTTCAACCACAATTAGGTGAGTACACACACACAACTTGTAGGGATCTGTGAATATAAGTGTTTTTGAGGGCAACCCAAGGGTACTACAGGGGTTATCAAGTGTGTCAGGGTAGTGAACAACCCTTGAAGCAATTTACGAGTTGCCCTGAGCCACATAAGTGTGGGGAGAGCCATAATTTTATAAGTGAACTAGAAATAAATATTTGGTGGCGGGATCAGTGGGCCTAGTGTGCTCCAGGCGACGTTGCCACGTGTGTCACCCTGGATAATAAAGTGAAATAAAGTGAAATAAAGTGAAATACAAAGGAGGATGACTAAGTTGATTCCATGTATCAGAAATCTTCCCTATGAGGATAGACTGAGGGTCCTGAATCTGCACTCTCTAGAAAGGCGTAGAATTAGGGGGGATATGATTGAGGTATATAAATGGAAAACAGGAATAAATAAAGGGGATGTAAATAGCGTGCTAAAAATATCTTGTATTGACAGGACTCGAAGCAATGGCTTTAAGTTGGATAAATTCAGATTCAGAAGGGATATAGGAAAGCATTGGTTTGGTAATAGAGTTGTCGATGAGTGGAACAAACTCCCGAGTACAGTTATAGAGGTTAAAACGTTGTGTAGTTTTAAAAATAGGCTAGATAAATATATGAGTGTGTGCGGGTGGGTGTGAGTTGTACCTGACTAGTTTGTGCTACTAGGTCAGATGCCGTGCTCCTTCCTTAAGTGAATGTAACCTGACCTGGCTGGGTCGGGGCATTGGCTTAAGCCGGCGGGAGACTTGGACCTGCCTCGCATGGGCCAGTAGGCCTACTGCAGTGTTCCTTCTTTCTTATGTTCTTATGTTCTTATGTGACAAGTGAAAGAAATACAGTGAATAGGTTATATTATATATCGACAAGAAACGAAAGTGGATATACGCCAGAACATCACATCGAGTTGGACAATCTACAGGATACTACACGCTGGACAGCTGCATCGCATCGCAAGTATTCACCTATGCGTGGTTTTCGGGGTGTCAGGAGTAAGTGCCAATTACCTAACCGCTAAGCTGTTTGTGAACGGTCAACTCTCATAGTAAGATAAGGAATAGGATATCAAGTACTCGGTAACAAATAGCAATTGGTAATTTCTAGTAGAAAAGGGCGAGCAGACAGGTGAATCATAGAATACATTAACTGGTAGATCAGGTGTGTCAGGTCAGGCCAGGTAGAGGAGCACTGAAGACTACGTGTTACTCGCAGACCTCACATACCACTCATACACCATAACACAATTTCACCACTACTTTTCACACAATAAATCCACACACATATAGTTCCACACACACACACACACACACACACACACACACACAGGCCCACACACACTCTTTCCCCCTGCTCCCCCCACCCACCTCTCCCCCACTCCCTTCCCTGAACCCCCTCTCTCACCCACCTCCTCCCCCTCTCTCACCCAACTCCTCCCCCTCTCTCACCCACCTCCTCCCCTCTCTCACCCACCTCCTCCCCCTCTCCCTCTCCCATTCTCTCTCCACCTCTGCTTCTCCCTCCTTCACTCTCTCCTCATAATCCCCCCTCTTTCCCCCTCCCCACCTCTCTTCCATTTCCCCACTGTCTTCAGTTTCTCCTCTCCCTCCCTCCACCCCCCACACACACACTCAGGCAATCACACCACAAAACAACCACACAGAAATACATAGTTTTTCACTCTGTGGCATCTTAAAAATAAAAAATAAAAAATGGGGTCCCAGAGAGCAGGACGGAAAACTAGGGGACTGGAGGATGAGTCTGCAAAGGAAGATTGGGCAGCAGAGCTCATGAAAAGGGAACATGAGTGAGGAAGGAAGCTAGAGGAGCTTAGCATGAAAATGGAGGAGAGGATAGCTGCAGAAAGCAAGATAATGGAGGAGAAGATAGCTGCAGAAAGCAGGAAGTGGGAGAAGCAAGTCACAACAGCAGAGGCTAAGATACAGAGATTAGAAGAAAAACTGAAAAAATTGAAACAGCCTAAAGAACCAAAAAGCAATGTGGACATGGTATCAGAAACTGCTACCTCAGTCACAAAGAAGAGGACTGTAGAGAACAGAGTGAAACTGTATGCAGAGGCTATATCAGACCATCGTGGAGCCCGAGAGAAAGAGAGGATCACATCAGGAACAATCGAGGGGAGTGTAGTAAAAGGGAGAGCTAAGCTATACGTAGAAGCCCTAACAGACCACAGCAGTGCACAGGGAAAGTTAAGAAGGGAAAGCGACAGGCCACTGGGCCAAGGGATAACAGACAGTGAAGAGATTGAAGAAAGGAAAGCTGCAACGGAGGCAACTAAATCGAATCAGGGGTTACATAGGGATAGGCAGTGGGAGAATGAAAGAGAGAGATCAGTCTTTGTTTATGGGCTCCAGGAAGCTGAAGGGGAAACTTACGAAGCAAGAAGACAAGGGGAGAAAAATGCGATTGAAAACATCATGAAAGCAATAGGAGAAGATGACATGACCCAGCTGGCAAATTTTCTGAGAATAGGGGGGTTTGCAAGAGAAAGAATCCGGCCGGTCAAAGTAATTTTCAAAGCAGAATTGACTCGAAACAGGATCCTGCAGGAGAAAGCAAGACTAAGGGTTATGTCAGAGTACCGGAGGGTGTATCTCGACCGTGACAGAACACGGGAAGAGAGACAGAAACTGAGAGAGGGTACAGAGACAAAATTAGGAAAGAGAGATGGACAGGAGGACCCAGACTCAGGAGGAAGCTCTAATACAACCACCTTCAGATGTTCCCCAACCTGGACAACCCCAATACAACCAAACAACCTAACCCAAAACACACATGCCATACCCAATGATTCCACCCACCTCATTACAAACTCCACCTTCACACCAACCACCCATAGTTCCCCATCAGATCTCCCACTTTCCCGACCCCAACATACCCCCCAGACTACGGTTTTAGAAAAGAAGTTAAAGGTTTGGTATACAAATGCAGATGGTATAACAAATAAATGTGAGGAGTGGCATGAAAGAATAAAGGAGACATCCCCAGACATAATAGCACTCACAGAAACGAAACTCACCAGGATGATAACAGATGCAATCTTTCCACCCGGATATCAAATCCTCAGGAAAGATAGAGGGAGCAGAGGGGGAGAAGGAATTGCACTGCTCATTAAGAACAGGTGGGGATTTGAGGAAGTGGAAGGAATGGATGGAATGGGTGAAAGGGACTACATAGTAGGAACAATTCAGTCTGAGGGCCATAAGGTGGTAATTGCTGTAATGTACAACCCGCCACAGAACTGCAGGAGGCCAAGAGAAGAATACGACGAGAGCAACAGAGCAATGGTAGACACACTAGCCGAGGTAGCCAGAAGAGCCCACATGGGGAGAGCAAAGTTACTAGTTATGGGTGATTTCAATCACAAAGAGATTGATTGGGAAAACCTAGAGCCCCATGGGGGTCCTGAATCATGGAGAGCCAAGATGATGGATGTGGTACTGGAAAACCTCATGCATCAACATGTTAGAGACACTACCAGAGAGAGAGGTGGGGATGATCCAGCAAGACTGGACCTAGTATTCACCTTGAGTAGTTCGGACATCGAGGATATCACGTATGAAAGGCCCCTTGGAGCTAGTGATCATTTGGTTCTGTTTTTTGATTATATAGTTGAGCTACAAGTGGAGAGGAGAGCAGGAATAGGAAGGGAGAAACGAAACTAGAAAAGGGGGGACTACACAGGCATGAGGAACTTCCTACAAGACGTTCAGTGGGAGAGAGAATTGGCAGGAAAACCAGTAAAAGAAATGATGGAATATGTGACAACCAAATGCAAAGAGGCAGAGGAGAGGTTTGTCCCCAAGGGAAACAGAAGTAATGGGAAGACCAGAACGAGTCCTTGGTTCACTCAGAGGTGTAGGGAGGCAAAAAGTGTGTAATAGAGAATGCAAAAAGTACAGAAGACAAAGGACCCAGGAAAATAAAGAGATTAGCCGAAGAGCCAGAAACGAATATGCACAGGTAAGAAGGGAGGCTCAGCGACAATATGAAAATGATATAGCATCAAAAGTCAAGTCTGACCCGAAGCTGTTGTATAGCCACATCAGGAGGAAAACAACAGTCAAGGACCAGGTAATCAGGCTGAGAAAGGAAGGTGGGGAGTTCACAATAAACGACCAAGAGGTGTGTGAGGAGCTCAACATGAGATTTAAAGAAGTATTTACACAGGAGACAGGAAGGACTCCAGGAATTCACAATAGGGAGGTATACCAACAAGTGCTGGATGAAATACACACAACCGAGGAGGAGATGAAGAAGCTGCTATGTGAACTCGATACCTCAAAAGCGGTGGGACCGGACAACATTTCTCCGTGGGTCCTTAGAGAGGGAGCAGAGATGTTGTGTGTGCCACTAACACAAATCTTCAACACATCCATTGAAACTGGGCAACTACCTGAGGCGTGGAAGATGGCAAATGTAGTCCCAATTTTTAAGAAAAGAGACAGACACGAGGCATTAAACTACAGACCTGTGTCACTGACGTGTATAGTATGCAAAGTCATGGAGAAGATCATCAGGAGGAGAGTTGTGGAGCACCTAGAAAGACACAAGCTTATAAACGACAACCAGCACGGATTCAGGGAAGGAAAATCCTGTGTCACAAACCTACTGGAGTTTTATGACAAGGTAACAGAAGTAAGACACGAGAGAGAGGGGTGGATAGACTGCATTTTTTTGGACTGCAAGAAGGCGTTCGACACAGTTCCTCACAAGAGGTTAATGCAAAAGCTAGAGGATCAGGCACACGTAACAGGAAAAGCACTGCAATGGATCAGAGAATATCTGACATGGAGGCAACAACGAGTCATGGTACGTGACGAGATGTCAGGGTGGGCACCTGTGACGAGTGGAGTTCCACAAGGGTCAGTCCTAGGACCTGTACTGTTTTTGGTATATGTGAATGACATAACGGAAGGGGTAGACTCAGAAGTGTCCCTGTTTGCCGATGATGTGAAGATAATGAGAAGACTCAAATCAGTCGAGGATCAGGCAGGACTACAAAGAGACCTGGACAGGCTGCAAGCCTGGTCCAGTAACTGGCTCCTTGAATTTAACCCTGCCAAATGTAAAGTCATGAATATCAGGGAAGGGCAAAGAAGACCGCAGACAGAGTATAGTCTAGGTGGCCAAAGACTGCAAACCTCACTCAAAGAAAAAGATCTTGGGGTGAGTATAATACCGAGCACATCTCCTGAGGCACACATCAATCAGATAACTGCTGCAGCATACGGGCGGCTGGCAAACCTAAGAATAGCGTTCCAATACCTCACTAAGGAATCATTCAAGACTCTGTATACCATATACGTCAGGCCCATACTGGAGTATGCAGCACCAGTTTGGAACCCACACCTGGTCAAGCTCGTCAAGAAATTAGAGAAAGTGCAAAGGTTTGCAACAAGACTAGTCCCAGAGCTAAGGGGATTGTCCTACGAAGAAAGGTTAAGGGAAATCGGCCTGACGAAACTATTGGACAGGAGGGTTAGGGAAGACATGATAACGACATATAAAATACTGCGAGGAATAGATAAGGTGGACAGAGACAAGATGTTCCAGAGAGGGGACACAGAAACAAGGGGTCACAATTGGAAGTTGAAGACTCCTATGAGTCAAAGGGATGTTAGGAAGTATTTCTTCAGTCATAGAGTTGTCAGGAAGTGGAATAGCTTAGAAAGCGACATAGTGGAGGCAGGAACCATACATAGTTTTAAGACTAGGTTTGATAAAGCTCATGGAGCAGGGAGAGAGAGGACCTAGTAGCAATCAGTGAAGAGGCGGGGCCAGGAGCTATGAATCGACCCCTGCAACCACAAATAGGTGAGTACAAATAGGTGAGTACATACACACATTAACTGGTAGGTCAGGTGTCAGGTCAGGCCAGGTAGAGAAGCACTGCAGACGACGTGTCACTCGGAAACTCCACATACACACCCATACACCATAACACACAATTTCACCACTACTTTTCACACGACCCACACACACACACACATACATACACACATACACACACACACATACACACACACACAAAACTAACACACACACACAAAACTAACACACACACAACACTAACACACACACACACAACTAACACACACACACACACACACACACAAAACTATCACACACACACACACACAAAACACACACACACACATACACATACACAAAACTAACACACACACACAGGCCCACACACACTTTCCCCCTTGCTCCCTCCCCACCCACCTCCTCCCTCTCTCCCTCTCCCATTCTCTCTCCACCTCTGTTTCTCCCCCCTTCACTCTCTCCACATAATCCCCCCTCTTTCCCCCTCCCCACCTCTCTTTCATTTCCCCACTGTCTCCAGTTTCTCCTCTTCCTCCCTCCACCCACACACAAATACTCAGGCAATCACACCACAAAACAACCACACAGAAATACATAGTTTTTCACTCTGTGGCATCTTAAAAATAAAAAATAAAAAATGGGGTCCCAGAGAGCAGGACGGAAAACTAGGGGACTGGAGGATGAGTCTGCAAAGGAAGATTGGGCAGCAGAGCTCATGAAAAGGGAACATGAGTGGGGAAGGAAGCTAGAGGAGCTTAGCATGAAAATGGAGGAGATGATAGCTGCAGAAAGCAAGATAATGGAGGAGAGGATAGCTGCAGAAAGCAAGATAATGGAGGAGAGGATAGCTGCAGAAAGCAAGATAATGGAGGAGAGGATAGCTGCAGAAAGCAAGATAATGGAGGAGAGGATAGCTGCAGAAAGCAAGATAATGGAGGAGAGGATAGCTGCAGAAAGCAGGAAGTGGGAGAAGCAAGTCACAACAGCAGAGGCTAAGATACAGAGATTAGAAGAGGAACTGAAAAATTTGAAACAGCCTAAAGAACCAAAAAGCAATGTGGACATGGTATCAGAAACTGCTACCTCAGTCACAAAGAAGAGGACTGTAGAGAACGGAGTGAAACTGTATGCAGAGGCTATATCAGACCATCGTAAAGCCCGAGAAAAAGAGAGGATCACATCAGGAACAATCGAGGGGAGTGTAGTAAAAGGGAGAGCTAAGCTATACGTAGAAGCCATAACAGACCACAGCAGTGCACAGGGAAAGTTAAGAAGGGAAAGCGACAGGCCACTGGGCCAAGGGATAACAGACAGTGAAGAGATTGAAGAAAGGAAAGCTGCAACGGAGGCAACTAAATCGAATCAGGGGTTACATAGGGATAGGCAGTGGGAGAATGAAAGAGAGAGATCAGTCTTTGTTTATGGGCTCCAGGAAGCTGAAGGAAAAACTTATGAAGCAAGAAGACAAGGGGAGAAAAATGCAATTGAAAACATCATGAAAGCAATAGGAGAAGATGACATGACCCAGCTGGCAAATTTTCTGAGAATAGAGGGGTTTGCAAGAGGAAGAATCCGGCCAGTCAAAGTGATTTTCAAAGCAGAATTGACTCGAAACAGGATCCTGCAGGAGAAAGCAAGACTAAGGGATATGTCAGAGTACCGGAGGGTGTATCTCGACTGTGACAGAACACGGGAAGAAAGACAGAAACTGAAAGAGAGGGTACAGAGACAAAAGGAGGAAAGAGAGATGGACAGGAGAACCCAGACTCAGGAGGAAGCTCTAATACAACCACCTTCAGAGGTCCCCCAACCTGGACAACCCCAATGCAACCAAACAATCTAACCCAAAACACCCATGCCATGCCCAATGATTCCACCCACCTCATTACAAACTCCACCTTCACACCAACCACCCATAGTTCCCCATCAGATCTCCCACTTTCCCAACCCCAACGTACCCCCCAGACTATGGTTTTAGAAAAGAAGTTAAAGGTTTGGTATACAAATGCAGATGGTATAACAAATAAATGTGAGGAGTGGCATGAAAGAATAAAGGAGACATCACCAGACATAATAGCACTCACAGAAACGAAACTCACCAGGATGATAACAGATGCAATCTTTCCACCCGGATATCAAATCCTCAGGAAAGATAGAGGGAGCAGAGGGGTAGGAGGAGCTGCACTGCTCATTAAGAACAGGTGGGGATTTGAGGAAGTGGAAGGAATGGATTGAATGGGTGAAAGGGACTACATAGTAGGAACAATTCAGTCTGAGGGCCATAAGGTGGTAATTGCTGTAATTTACAACCCACCACAGAACTGCAGGAGGCCAAGAGAAGAATACGACGAGAGCAACAGAGCAATGGTAGACACACTAGCCGAGGTAGCCAGAAGAGCCCACATGGGTAGAGCAAAGTTACTAGTTATGGGTGATATCAATCACAAGGAGATTGATTGGGAAAACCTGGAGCCCCACGGGGGTCCTGAATCATGGAGAGCCAAGATGATGGATGTGGTACTGGAAAACCTCATGCATCAACATGTTAGAGACACTACCAGAGAGAGAGGTGGGGATAATCCAGCAAGACTGGACCTAGTATTCACCTTGAGTAGTTCGGACATCGAGGATATCACGTATGAAAGGCCCCTTGGAGCTAGTGATCATTTGGTTCTGTGTTTTGATTATATAGTTGAGCTACAAGTGGAGAGGGGAGCATGAATAGGAAGGGAGAAATGAAACTACAAAAGGGGGGACTACACAGACATGAGGAACTTCCTACAAGACGTTGAGTGGGAGAGAGAATTGGCAGGAAAACCAGTAAAAGAAATGATGGAATATGTGACAACCAAATGCAAAGAGGCAGAGGAGAGGTTTGTCCCCAAGGGAAACAGAAGTAATTAGAAGACCAGAACGAGTCCTTGGTTCACCCAGAGGTGTAGGGAGGCAAAAAGTAAGTGTAATAGAGAATGGAAAAAGTACAGAAGACAAAGGACCCAGGAAAATAAAGAGATTAGCCGAAGAGCCAGAAACGAATATGCACAGGTAAGAAGGGAGGCTCAGCGACAATATGAAAATGATATAGCATCAAAAGTCAAGTCTGGCCCGAAGCTGTTGTATAGCCACATCAGGAGGAAAACAACAGTCAAGGACCAGGTAATCAGGCTGAGGAAGGAAGGTGGGGAGTTCACAAGAAACGACCAAGAGGTATGTGAGGTGCTCAACATGAGATTTAAAGAAGTATTTACAGAGGAGACAGGAAGGACTCCAGGAATTCAGAATAGGGAGGTATACCAACAAGTGCTGGATGAAATACACACAACCGAGGAGGAGGTGAAGAAGCTGCTATGTGAACTCGATACCTCAAAAGCGGTGGGACCGGACCACATTTCTCTGTGGGTCCTTAGAGAGGGAGCAGAGATGTTGTGTGTGCCACTAACACAAATCTTCAACACATCTATTGAAACTGGGCAACTACCTGAGGTGTGGAAGATGGCAAATGTAGTCCCAATTTTTAAGAAAGGAGACATACACGAGGCATTAAACTACAGACCTGTGTCACTGACGTGTATAGTATGCAAAGTCATGGAGGAGATCATCAGGAGGAGAGTGGTGGAGCACCTAGAAAGACACAAGCTTATAAACGACAACCAGCACGGTTTCAGGGAAGGAAAATCCTGTGTCACAAACCATCTCGAGTTCTATGACAAAGTAACAGAAGTAAGACACGAGAGAGAGGGGTGGGTTGATTGCATTTTCTTGGACTGCAAGAAGGCCTTCGACACAGTTCCTCATAAGAGATTAGTGCAGAAGTTAGAGGTTCAGGCGTGTATAACAGGAAGGGCACTGAAATGGATCAGAGAATACCTGACAGGGAGGCAACAACGAGTCATGGTACGTGATGAGGTATCACAGTGGGCGCCTGTGACGAGCGGGGTCCCACAGGGGTCAGTCCTAGGACTAGTGCTTTTCTTGGTATTTGAGAATGACATGACGGATGGGATAGACTCAGAAGTGTCCCTGTTCGCAGATGATGTGAAGTTAATGAGGAGAATTAGATCAGATGAGGATCAGGCAGGACTTCAAAGAGACCTATACAGGCTGTACACGTGGTCCAGCAACTGGCTTCTCAAATTTAACCCCGCCAAATGCAAAATCATAAAGATCGGGGAAGGGCTAATAAGACCGCAGAGTATAGGCTGGGTGGCCAAAGACTGCAAACCTCGCTCTTCGGGTGAGTATAATACCGAGCACATCTCCGGAAGCACACATCAACCAGATAACTGCTGCAGCACACGGGCGACTGGCAAAAGTGAGAATAACGTTCCGATTCCTTAGTAAGGAATCGTTCAAGACACTCTATACCATGTACGTCAGGCCCTTACTAGAGTATGCAGCATCAGTTTCGAACCCACACCTATTCAACCACGTCAAGAAATTAGAGAAAGTGCAAAGATTTGCGACAAGGTTAGTTCCAGAGCTAAGGGAAATGTCCTATGAAGAAAGTTTAAGGGAAATAGGCCTGACAACACTGGAGGCCAGGAGGGTTAGGGGAGACATGATAACGACATACAAAATACTGCGTGGAATAGACAAGGTGGATTGAAACAGGATGTTCCAGAGATGGAACACAGAAACAAGGGGTCACAATTGGAAGTTGAAGACTCAGATGAGTCAAAGGTATGTTAGGAAGCATTTCTTCAGCCACAGAGTAGTCAGGAAGTGGAATAGTCTAGCAAGTGATGCAGTGGAGGCAGGAACCATACATAGCTGACGAGGTATGATAAAGCTCATGGAGCAGGGAGAGAGAGGACCCAGTAGTGATCAGTGAAGAGGCAGTGCCAGGAGCTGAGTTTCGACCCCTGCAGCTACAATTAGGTGAGTACACACACACACACACACTCACACACACACACACACACACACACACACCCCGATGGCATGGTGGCTAGCGCTCTTGCTTCACGCACGGAGGGCCCGGGTTCATTTCCGGAGGGGCCGAAACATTTCGAAGTGTTTCGTTACACACACACACACACACACACATACATACAACAGGCCTAGTGTCTAATCGACATGTGCCTAGGACAAAATGGTAACTCACACACACACACACACACACACAAACAGTACGAAACAGAAACAGTACGAAAATGACATAGCATCGAAAGTTAAGTCCGACCCGAAACTGATGTACAGTCACATCAGAAGGAAGACAACAGTCAAGGACCAGGTGATAAGGCTGAGGAGAGAAGATGGGGAACTCACAAGTAACGATCAAGAGGTATGTGAGGAGCTCAACTTGAGGTTTAAGGAAGTATTCACAGTGGAGGCAGGAATGCAGCTGTGTAGACAGGACACGGGGGGATGTATCAAGTGCTAAAGGGCATACACACAACTGAGGAGGAGGTGAAGCAGTTACTCAGTGACCTTGATACCTCAAAGGCGATGGGTCCGGACAATATCTCCACGTGGGTTATTCGGGAAGGAGCTGAGGTACTGAGTGTGCCATTTACAATAATATTCAACACATCCCTTGAAAATGGGCAGATACCTGAGGTATGGAAGAGGCCAACGTAGTCCCCATCTTTAAAAAAGGAGACAGAAAAGAGGCACTAAACTATAGACCGGTGTCACTTTCATGTATAGTGTGCAAAGTCCTGGAGAAAATCATCAGGAAAAGAATGGTGGAGCACCTCGAGCTGAACAGGATAATAAACACCAGACAGCACGGATTCCGGGAAGGCAAATCCTGTGTAACAAACCTCCTAGAGTTCTATGATAAAGTAACAGCGGTAAGGCAAGAGAGAGAAGGGTGGGTTGATTGCATTTTCCTGGACTGCAGGAAGGCCTTCGACACAGTTCCTCACATGAGATTAGTAAAGAAGTGTGAAGAACAAGCATGTATAACAGGAAGGGCACTGAATGAATCAGGGAATACCTCACAGGGAGGCAACAACGGGTCATGGTGCGTGATGAGGTATCACAGTGGGCGCCTGTGACGAGCGGCGTACGCAAAGGTCGGTCCTAGGACCAGTGTTATTCTTGGTATATGTAAATGACTTGACGGATGGGATAGACTCAGAAGTGTCTCTGTTCGCAGATGATGTGAAATTAATGAGGAGAATCACATCGGAGGAGGACCAAGCAGGACTTCAAACAGACCTGGACAAGCTTGACATCTGGTCTAGCAACTGGCTTCTCGAATTCAATCCACCAAATGCAAAGTCATGAAGATCGGAGAAGGGCAAAGAAGACCGCTGACAGAGTACAGGCTAGGCGGACAAAGGCTACAAACCTCGGCAAAGAGAAAGACCTTGGGGTGAGTATAACGCCAAGCACGTCTCCGGAGGCACACATCAACCAGATACCTGCGGCAGCATATAGGTGACTGGCAAACCTAAGATTAGCGTTCCGTACCTTAACAAGGAATCGTTCAAGACACTGTACACCGGGTACGTCAGGTCCATACTAGAATATGCAGCACCAGTCTGGAACCCACACCTAGTCAAGCACGTAAAGAAACTAGAGAAAGTGCAAAGGTTTGCGACAAGGTTAGTTCCACAACTCAGGGGTCTGTCCTATGAAGAAAGGTTGAGGGAAATAGGACTAACAACACTGGAGGAAAGAAGGGTCAGAGGAGACATGATAACGACATAGAAAATACTGCTGGGAATCGACAAGGTAGACAGTGACAGGTTGTTTCAGAGAGGGAACACAGAAACAAGGGGACACAACTGGAAGCTGAAGACTCAGATGAGTCAAAGGGATATTAGGAAGCATTTCTTCAGCCACAGAGTAGTCAGGAAGTGGAATAGTTTAGAGAAAGATATAGTGGAGGCAGGAACCATACACAGTTTTAAGACGAGGTATGATAAAGCTCATGGAGCAGGGAGAACAGAGACCCAGTAGCGGACAGCGAAGAGGCGGGGCCAGGAGCTGAGCATCGACCCCTGCAACCACAATTAGGTGAGTACAATTAGGTGAGTACACACACACACACAAACATAGTGGTGGAGCACCTAGAAAGGAATGAGCCAACACGGTTTTAGGGACGGGAAATCCTGTGTCACAAACCTACTGGAGTTCTACGACAGGGTGACAGCAATAAGACAAGAGAGAGAGAGGGGTGGGTAGATTGCATATTCTTGGACTGTAAGAGGGCGTTTGACACAGTTCCACATAAGAGATTAGTGCAAAAGTTGGAGGACCAGGCAGGGGTAACAGGGAAGGCACTACAATGGATCAGGGAATACCTGTCAGGAAGACAGCAGCGAGTCATGGTACGTGGTGAAGTGTCAGAGTGGGCGCCGGTGACGAGCGGGGTTCCACAGGGGTCAGTCCTGGGACCAGTGCTGTTTCTGGTATTTGTGAACGACATGACGGAAGGAATAGACTCCGAAGTGTCCCTGTTTGCAGATGATGTGAAGTTGATGAGAAGAATTCAGTCGGACGAGGACCAGGCAGAACTACAAAGGGATCTGGACAGGCTTCAAGCCTGGTCCAGCAATTGGCTCCTGGAGTTCAACCCCAAGTGCAAAGTCATGAAGATTGGGAAAGGGCAAAGAAGACTGCAGACGGAGTACAGCCTAGGAGGCTAGAGACTGCAAACCTCAATCAAGGAAAAAGACCTTGGGGTGAGTATAACACCAGGTACATCTCCTGAGGCGCACAACAACCAAATAACTGCTGCAGCATAAGGGCGCCTTGCAAGCCTAAGAACAGCATTCCGACATCTTAATAAAGAATCGTTCAGGACCCTGTACACTGTGTACGTGTTACGCAGAAATTGGGGTTTCCCTGAGGCCTAATGCCTTGTCTAAGGGCAAAGGGTAAAAGTTACACAAAACACCTGTAAAACTAGGCCTTCCAGGTCTATCCCCATAAACAAAGCTGGTATTACCAGTGTGGTTTAGTGCTCCACTGGGTTAGGGTATCAGAAGGTTCCACACAAAAATTCCTAGGTAAGAAAATATACATTTATTTACTTATATTAAACTATATACAGTCCAAACACGCCTCTTCACATATCAATTAGCCAAACCCCCTCAAAAACAGTACAGGACGGAGAAGGCAGCCGGGTGGTCACTTAAAAAAAAAAAAACAATACACTAAGCGGTCAGCCCAGCCACCACTCCCATCCTCCAGAACACATCTCCTCCTATTTCTTCAGTTCACACTGTCCCTTAGGGCCCCGACCATGTCCGAGCCCAGGGTGTGTACTGGTACACCATTAAAAGAGCCTATGGCTTGAGTTAGCTACACAAAGGGAATACAACATCACAAACTTAGCTGAACACAGGCTCCGTCTCGCCAGCCGCTATCCATGCCGCGCACATGTGTGTAACCCACGCGACACCGCCACCCTCACCACAAACATTTTAAAATAAATCCCTAGCTGGATTTCTCTATTTCACCACTTAAACTTACTTTACAGTATTCACCAAAAGGACAGCATATTTCTAAAATTATCATTTACATTTATCTAAAGGTTATACATTATTATTACTGTTTTTCCTAATTACCTGAAATTTATGGCACACTTCTCCAATAGCTATATATTACGTATATTTAAATGTCATGCAGAAACCTGCATAACACCCCCACCCCTAGACCATAGGTCTCACTCTGCTAGCGGGGTCCACACGGACACCGCTAGGCAAAAAGGGGAAAAAAGGAAATAAACATAAACATTATAACTGGAGAATTAGTCACACAATCATGACTTTTTGGCACTGCTCATATGTAATATTACTTTAACAGTCTGAGGCTATTAGATTGCGGACATGTGAAACTCGCCTAACATAAAAGTGATCAAGTTCTATGCCAAACGAGCCCACAGTCACACTTTGACAAAACTATGTTAGAAAAAGGCACCATCACAACACAGCGGTGGCCACACACTGGCGTTGATGCGTTTTACTAAATTACAATAAACATGATAATAATGTAAAGAGTGAACATTGTACATACTACCCTGAGAAGTGCCATTTAATAACAAACACAAGAGCTAAGTATCACACCTATTGATTTCCCATCTATCTTGACACATGTTAGTAATGCTGTAAGACAGATTTAAAGTATGTATGACACCACCAATGCTTGAAACAGGAACACTATCAAAGAGTAGTGAAAAGAAAGAGAGAAAAAAAATTCTTATTAAATTCTACGTAGAAAGAAAGATCACATAACCACCCCCATCTCACAGCAATCTTTAATAAACAAAACTGGTTCCCCATGACACACCTCTACGAGAAACAGGAGAGCATGGGAGAGGAGAAAAATATCAGGCCCCAAAACCAGGTGAATAGTCACATAAATTTTGTTGGTGGGACTGTGGCCATAAACACTGGAGTCATCACCAAAGACCCTCTAACAGGTGGACCTACCAGGCCGGCACCTACATGTCATTCCAAGGACCCTGAGTCACCCCAGTGGTGATCCAAAAAAAAATTAAAAGTCCTGGAGAAGCAAAACACCCCGGATCATTTGATATGACCCAAAAAAGTGGGGGGCATCACCGCCAGCCCCACGTTCACCCAAAACATTAGGTCCAACAGCCCCTATACCAACATAAAACACAGGTGAGGCATACCAGCCAGCACCTAAAAAACACAGGTGAGGCGTACCAGCCAGCACCTAAAAAAACGGAGCATACCTTACCTAGGTATGGCCCCTTATGTGACTACCCCCAAAACACACAATAGGGCGTTCTGATACCTCCAACTCCGCTCAACCTGCATTTCTCCTTTTGGTGGTCCAAGGTTCCATCTACTCGTCTACCGCAAACCACTGCAAAACAAGAACAGATAAGTGATCTATACACTACATGGTGTACACTATTTACACACAAAACACTTGATCAGCAACCACAATCTCCATGCCCTTCACGTAATGAGTCACCAGGTTTAGAAGTTGTAATAACAAGGCCCACCTAGTGAGGCTCTGAGGGTGGTTCCTCATTAAGTGAAGGAAACGTACTGGATTGTAGTCACTAGAGACCATAACAGGATGCAGAGACCCTGTTACATAAACAGAAAAGAAAGTTAGCACTCCCAGAACTAAAACCAGAGCTTCCTGTGCTATGGTGGCATAGCGTCCTTGGTGTCTGTTACATTTCTCTGTTAAGTAGCTGACTGGCATTACTTGCCCTGCTCTACCCTGCAACAAGACTGCCCCAACCCTCATATCATTTTGCAAAACCCAGGGTGGGTGACTCATGTTTACAAAGAAAAGATCATGAGGGTTAATGTCATACAAAAGGTTCGTATACAAAGATATTAAAATTACAATTATGGTGTGTCCTTGGCACATAGAGTCATAAGAATCATATAATACCGCCACAAACTCAAAACTGTTGTGTCTAGTACATCAACAAAATTATTCATAAGAGGAAACCTTCGAACATTAGTTAGCAATTTTACTTTGCGGCAGTCAGTGAACCTGCTGAGAGGGTCATCGAGTGTGAGACCCTTGAAAGGCAACGTCCACTGACTCTCGCTAAGTACATTGAAAAGATAAAAAAAATTCACATCTTCATCACGGCAGGTCTCTTCCCACAAGTTTATGTTGCCCCACACAGGATGACTGTGCACAGCCACATTTACCTCATGGGGATTCACCTGGCCCCCATTTTCAGCATCCCAAAACTCCTTCGCAAAGACCCACCACGGCTGAGCCACAACTACAACCCTTCTTTCAGTAGGTCCAATGCTTCCACCATCTCGTACAATTTTCCAGTGTACATTATCTTCAGGGACGGTATCCACCATCAGTTTCCACGCCAACCCAATCATAGCTTTCTAGGAGCCGGCTCCAGTATCACCACCTCCTCACTAGCCTCCAGATCAAGTAGCACCACCTCCTGGTCCCACGTTATCCTAGGCAGACTCGTAGGCTGGTTCACTAGTGCCGCCCCTCTCATCTTAGCCAAACAGTCTCTGAAACTGAGAAAAAACACCGAGGGGGAAGCATCACCATTCTCACCTAGCCCATGACTTAATGATTCCAGAGTGCTTCCCCACACGGTAATGAAAAAGAGGGGCATCCCCTCTTCCCAGTCCTTCTGGTACTGGGGAAAACAAAAATGCATCGTCCTGAGAGACTGGTAAAAACACCCTACTTTTCTGTGACTCTCAAAGTGATAGACATCCATAAGTAAGGATCTCAAAACTACATGACATGTCATATAATTGGAATTCTGGTTGGCTTGGTGAAAGCCTCGCTGACAAAATTTTACCAGAAATCTCAAAACCACACACACAAAAGTATTAGGGAGAGGCAGGAACTCTGGTACCCTGGTAAAAAGATAAGTGTTTGGGAAACAGTTAGTAGTCAACTCACCCCTCTCAATACTGGAATATTCTCCATCGGTATTCTGTAGAGAATTCAGAAACTTTTTCTCAAACAGCTCTGCCATGACTGCGTGGTCACATGCTCTGTAAAATAAACATTTGGTAAATTTTGGAAACACTTTCCCTGTCACAGCTGCCAGTTGAATAGCCTTCAAGGAGTCACTACATCCCTTGACCTGAACCAGCTGCATCAGCTGCCGGGAGTCACTCCCATGCCGGCACCGAAACCTCCCTTAAACCGGGTTTTACCGGGGCTGGGTTGTCACTGCCAAGAGTCTCCTGCAGGTCAGACTCAATGAACAGGCTCCCAGGCCCCAGCCACCACAGTCAGTAGGAAAATCAAGGCCGGGTACGGAAGTTCTTCTCTTGCTTACTTGGCTATTCATATTACACACTGAAAATCTGTCAGTCACCATTACTCCAGGTTGTACATTACCACCTGTTGAAGCAAAGTCCTGTGAAACCAAACATTCCTCACTGTTGAGGAGACTCAAAACATTGTTGCCTAGTAGAAGGTCAACACCTGCAAAAGGTACATCTTCTGTAATACCTACAGGAAGGTACCCAGACTGATACGCAGACTCCACCCATAACCTGTGCACCGGAGTCTTGACAATACCTCCAGTAATCCCTGTGAGAAAATGTAAACCAGTATATGTGTCACTCGACACTGGAAATACACCCTGCGAAGCAAGGTGTACGTGCTACCAGTGTCCCTTAAGGATACAACACCTGATACTCTACCTTCATTTTGGTGTAAGGCCACGGTAGACTTGCTGGAATAGACCTTCATCCGAGGGTCTAGGACAGCTGGACTACTCTGTTTACCTTTGGGCAAGATGGCAATGCAAGCAACAGCATATGTAACTGGTGTACTTACTGGAGAGGTATCTGCTGCAGCCTGGTCTCTAATCATCTGTCTACAATATGGCTGCAGGTGGCCCTGTTTGTGACAATAATTACAGTAATAAGGTGTAAAGGCCCTCTGCCCATTTGACCTAGGTTGGGTCTCTTGACGCTGACGACCTGGGCTTGTCCTACCTGTACCTTGGAGTCCTGGACCAGTGGCT
Source organism: Cherax destructor (assembly GCA_009830355.1). Classification (NCBI taxonomy): domain Eukaryota; kingdom Metazoa; phylum Arthropoda; class Malacostraca; order Decapoda; family Parastacidae; genus Cherax; species Cherax destructor. Next base: position 19,014 of record WNWK01009938.1, on the reverse strand, counting down.
CTGGACTTAAAACTTTCCTGGGTAGGTACTGGAAAATTAGGCTTATTAAAATTCTGGTGGTTATTCGGCTGGAAAACAGGTGACTTAAACTTCTGAAATTTCCTACCCCTACTGGTAGGTGGAGAAAACTTACCATTATTAGTAGGTGGTGGGTGATAATTACTACCAAATTTTTGGTTAGCTAAAAATCTATCACCTAGCTCTAAAGCATATTTAAAATCATCCGGATCCTTCTCCTCAAGATAAGCCTTAAGGTCAGGAGGAGCATTCTTTAAAAGATCCTCTAGCAAAATTAAGGTACGCACTCTCTCATAACTGTCACCCACATCTTTGGAGCGCCACCACCTGTCTAAAAGTGACATCTTCTCCTTACCATAATCTAAGAGAGACTGCCCTGCATGAAATTCAAGCCCTAAACTTCTGCCGATACCTTTCTGGCAAAATCTGATAAGACAATAAAACTACCTCCTTCAGCTTCTTATAATCAGCAAAGTCTGGTCCCTCTAGAGAACTAACTGCCTGTAAGCCTTTACCAACTAATTGTGTACGTGCTAATGTAGCCCATTCCTTTTCTGGCCAATCTTGGGATTTGGCCGTACTTTCAAATAAGAGAAAAAACTGGTCTGGGTCTTTCTCGAGGAACTTGGGCACAAATTTTATGGCTGTGTCCAAATGAAACGCATTTACACACCTGTTGGTGGTTTGCTTTAACCTTTCTAAGTCTTGTAGTTCTTGGATCTTTGTACGTTCAATCCTTAACAAGTCTTTTGTTGCTCAATTATGTCCAATTTCAACCTCATAAGTTCTGCTTCCTTATCCAGGTCCCTACCAGTGGAACCTAACCCAGGGTTTCCTCCATCACCCACAACAACCCCAGCAAGTTCACCACTGTGAGACATTTTGGGAAAATATAGCACAAACTCTTGCTATCTACCAGAACTTACATAAAATAATAAATCACACAGTAAAGCACCAACACAAAATTATTATAAGAAACACAAGGAGTAATTATCCTGGAACCCCAAAATGAAACAGGATAGCACACAAAATCTGGCAGAAAAAATAGAGCTATTTCACCTGCCAAGGAAAAATATCTCCAAAAAAAAAAATATTAGGTATTAATAACAAGAAAACCAACCATATTGCACCTGCAAAGGTAAATTATGCACCAAAATTTGTATTATTAACACCTTAAAATCAGCAATATTGCACCTGCAAGTGTAAATTATTCAACAAAAATATGTATTAATAACACCTTGAAAAATCAGCAATACTGCAAACAAAACAAATAAAATCTGGGGTTATTGCACCTGCAAAGGCAAATTGTACCCCCAAAAATACTGGTAATAACAATAAAATCAGCACTATTGCACACAAAACAAATAAAATCTGGGGTTATTGCACCTGCAAAGGCAATTGTTCCCCCAAAAATACTGGTATTAATAACAAGAGGTATTAATAACAATAAAAGTAAGCAATAGAGCACCTGCAAAGGTAAATTAGGTCCCAGAAAAATTATGGGCACTAATAACAAAAAAAAATTAGACCTATTTCAGACAAAACTAGCAGTAACCTGAGTACTACACCTGCAAAAGTAAGGCCACATTTTAGTGTAGGTATTTTCTAGTGAATCCTTCCTCTAACCAACCCAATAAAGTATGATTATTAACTTTCCAGGTTGCAAACTTGAATTACCACAAAATTTGATAATTCTCCCATATACAGGCCCCCATGTTACGCAGAAATTGGGGTTTCCTGAGGCCTAATGCCTTGTCTAAGGGCAAAGGGTAAAAGTTACACAAAACACCTGTAAAACTAGGCCTTCCAGGTCTATCCCCATAAACAAAGCTGGTATTACCAGTGTGGTTTAGTGCTCCACTGGGTTAGGGTATCAGAAGGTTCCACACAAAAATTCCTAGGTAAGAAAATATACATTTATTTACTTATATTAAACTATATACAGTCCAAACACGCCTCTTCACATATCAATTAGCCAAACCCCCTCAAAAACAGTACAGGACGGAGAAGGCGGCCGGGTGGTCACTTAAAAAAAACAAAACAATACACTAAGCGGTCAGCCCAGCCACCACTCCCATCCTCCAGAACACATCTCCTCCTATTTCTTCAGTTCACACTCGTCCCTTAGGGCCCCGACCATGTCCGAGCCCAGGGTGTGTACTGGTACACCATTAAAAGAGCCTATGGCTTGAGTTAGCTACACAAAAGGGAATACAACATCACAAACTTAGCTGAACACAGGCTCCGTCTCGCCAGCCGCTATCCATGCCGCGCACATGTGTGTAACCCACGCGACACCGCCACCCTCACCACAAACATTTGGAAAATAAATCCCTAGCTGGATTTCTCTATTTCACCACTTAAACTTACTTTACAGTATTCACCAAAAGGACAGCATATTTCTAAAATTATCATTTACATTTATCTAAAGGTTATACATTATTATTACTGTTTTTCCTAATTACCTGAAATTTATGGCACACTTCTCCAATAGCTATATATTACGTATATTTAAATGTCATGCAGAAACCTGCATAACAGTACGTTAGGCCCATACTGGAGTATGCAGCACCAGTTTGGAACCCACACCTTGCCAAGCACGTGAAGAAGCTCGAGAAAGTGCAAAGGTTTGCAACAAGACTAGTCCCGGAGCTAAGGGGTATGTCCTACGAGGAGAGGTTAAGGGAAATCGACCTGACGACACTGGAGGACCGGAGAGATAGGGAAGACATGATAACAACATATAAGATACTGAGAGGAATTGACAAAGTGGACAGAGACAGAATGTTCCAGAGATAGGACACAGCAACAAGGGGACACAGTTGGAAGTTGAAGACTCAGACGAATCACAGGGATGTTAGGAAGTATTTCTTCAGTCACAGAGTGGTCGGGAAGTGGAATAGTTTAGGAAGTTATGTAGTGGAGGCAGGCTCCATACATAGCTTTAAGAAGAGGTATGATAAAGCTCATGGCGCAGGGAGAGTGACACAGTAGCGGCCAGTGAAGAGGCGGGGCCAGGAGCTGAGTCTCGACCCCTGCAACCACAATTAGGTGAGTACAATTAGGTGAGAACACACACGAGGCACTAAACTACAGACCAGTGTCACTGACGTGTATAGTATGCAAAGTCATGGAGAAGATCATCATGAGGAGAGTGGTGGAGCACCTAGAAAGACACAAGCTTATAAACGACAACCAGCACGGTTTCAGGGAAGGAAAATCCTGTGTCACAAACCTACTGGAGTTTTATGACAAGGTAACAGAAGTAAGACACGAGAGAGAGGGGTGGATAGACTGCATTTTCTTGGACTGCAAGAAGGCGTTCGACACAGTTCCTCACAAGAGGTTAATGCAAAAGCTAGAGGATCAGGCAAACGTAACAGGAAAAGCACTGCAATGGATCAGAGAATATCTGACAGGGAGGCAAACAACGAGTCACGGTACGTGACGAGTGGTGTTCCACAAGGGTCAGTCCTAGGACCTGTACTGTTTTTGGTATATGTGAATGACATAACGGAAGGGATAGACTCAGAAGTGTCCCTGTTTGCAGATGATGTGAGGTTAATGAGAAGAATTAAATCAGTTGAGGATCAGGCAGGACAACAAAGAGACCTAAACAGGCTACAAGCCTGGTCCAGTAACTGGCTCCTTGAATTTAACCCTGCCAAATGTAAAATCATGAAGATCGGGGAAGGGCAAAGAAGACCGTAGACAAAGTATAATATAGGTGGCTAAAGACTGCAAACCTCACTCAAGGAAAAAGATCTTGGGGTGAGTATAATACCGAGCACATCTCCTGAGGCACACATCAATCAGATAACTGCTGCAGCATACGGGCGGCTGACAAACCTAAGAATAGTGTTCCAATACCTCACTAAGGAATCGTTCAAGACTCTGTACACCATAAACGTCAGGCCCATACTGGAGTATGCCGCACCAGTTTGGAACGCACACCTGGTCAAACACGTCAAGAAATTAGAGAAAGTGCAAAGGTTTGCAGCAAGACTAGTCCCAGAGCTAAGGGGATTGTCCTACGAAGAAAGGTTAAGGGAAATCGGCCTGACGACACTAGAGGACAGGAGGGTTAGGGGAGACATGATAACGACATATAAAATACTGCGAGGAATATATAAGGTGGACAGAGACAAGATGTTCCAGAGAGGGGACACAGAAACAAGGGTCACAATTGGAAGTTGAAGACTCCTATGAGTCAAAGGTATGTTAGGAAGTATTTCTTCAGTCATAGAGTTGTCAGGAAGTGGAATAGCCTAGAAAGTGACGTAGTGGAGGCAGAAACCATACATAGTTTTAAGACAAGGTTTGATAAAGCTCATGGAGCAGGGAGAGAGAGGACCTAGTAGCAATCAGTGAAGAGGCGGGGCTCGACCCCTGCAACCACAAATAGGTGAGTACACATATCAGGATATCAGATCCTGAGGAAAGACAGAGGGAACAGAGGGGGTGGAGGCAAAAAAATGGTGTAAAATACCGACACAATGGAAAGATAAACACAAGCAGTATAGTGTGATCCTTTATTGACAACGTTTTGGTGGACAACCTCACCAAAACATTTCTTCACAAAACTCGTCGCATTCTGAGGGACTCAGAACAAGGGAAGAAACTTCTACACACCATTCCCAGCAACCCCAGACCTGCCAGAATGTACGGTCTTGTCTGAGCAGGGGCCCTATACTAGAAGTGGTTTTTGCATTGTTTTTGGTATATGAAAAGAAATATTTCAAATTTCTTTCAATTTCACTAATCACTTTTAGCTCCTCTTGACTCTCCTGGATCCTGTATGAGTCCTTTAACTTTAGCTCAATATTTTCCACTTCCCTGGTTAGCGCTTCCTTCCGTGACTCAGATAGTCCGGCATTCTTGAGGAGCTCAGTGATTCTTCGTCTTCTCCTGTATAGGTAGCGTCTCTCTCTCTCTCCTGTTTACTTCTTCTCTTCTTTTTTCGTAGAGGAATATGCCTTGAACATACTTCAGCTACCAGGAGGTTGATCTTTTCAAGGCACTGGTTAGGGTCCATGTAATTCAAGATATCTTCCCAACATGTTTCATTTATGTACAAAAGTGGTATACAATACCGACAAGATGAAACTTAAGACACATGTGCAACATCTGGGTATCTTTATTGACAACGTTTCGCCCACGCAGTGGGCTTTATCGAGTCACAGACAGATCTACCTGGAAAATGAGCAACATGGAGATATATATAGGGTACAGTCAGGTGGAGAATGCTGGGTCAGGTGGAGAAAGCTGCATGTGAGTCTTAAAAGTAGTGTGAAAACATAGTGTGACTTAAAGGACCTGCAGTGTACCATTCTTGAGTTCTAGGTGGGATAGCGTTGAAGAAGTTTCTTGGCAATAGGTTCAGCTATGTTGTAGAAGCCGTTGTTCTGGTTGAAGTTGTTGGATATACAGATGAGTGATGGCTGCAGCAAATTATACGTTGGCGAAACATCTAGAGACCTACAAACACGCATTTCAGAACACCAGTACGCAGGCAGATCTGACGACTCAAGAAATGCCTGTGTTCAACACCGAAATTTACACAACCATTTAATCAACTACAGAAACGCAAGACTCATCGCCAGAGAAGACAACACGCAATACCGAAGAATCCTAGAATCATCACTCATCTGTATATCCAACAACTTCAACCAGAACAACGGCTTCTACAACATAGCTGAACCTATTGCCAAGAAACTTCTTCAACGCTATCCCACCTAGAACTCAAGAATAGTACACTGCAGGTCCTTTAAGTCACACTATGTTTTCACACTACTTTTAAGACTCACATGCAGCTTTCTCCACCTGACCCAGCATTCTCCACCTGACTATACCCTATATATATCTCCATGTTGCTCATTTTCCAGGTAGATCTGTCTGTGACTCGATAAAGCCCACTGCGTGGGCGAAACGTTGTCAATAAAGGATCACATTATACTGCTTATGTGTTTATTTTTCCATTGTGTCGGTATTTTATACCATTTATTTCCATTACCTCACCTTTTGTATATAGTTCTACTCTCTTCATATTATGTCCTAGAATTTTGTATTGATAAAGCCACTGGTTGGCGAAACGTTTACTATAAAGATACCCAGATGTTGCACATGTGTCTTAATTTTCATCTTGTTTCATTTAGGGCATAGTTTACCAGATCCCAGTTGATGTTCTTGTTGTTGAAGTTGAACTTGGTAAAGGTACCCTCATAGCTATATGCGTTTTGCTGATCAGGACTCCTGTGCATGCACGTCTGGACTTCGCTTAGATTGTGATCAGAATTTGTTGTTTTTGATAGTGTTATGTTTCTTACCAGGTCCTCATCATAACTCCCAGACGCTTCAACGTTCAAGCTCTCCAACACAAGCTCAACCAGGTCGAGCCATCAATCTAGTTCACACTAGAAGAAGAAGTCGACAACACTCTTCCATTCCTTGATGTTCTTCTCTGCAAAGCTGACCATGAACTTCGTTTTAAAGTCTATCGAAAGCCTAACAACCAACACAATCTTCTCCATTTCTACTCACCACCAGGCTTTTCCTGCGCGCACTCAGAATCTGCAGCAGTGAGTTCCTTGAAGAAGAATGCTCCCTCATTGAACAAGTTTTTTCCAAACTTCACTATCCTCGTCACTTCATTAGAGACTGCAGACGACGGGCATTAAACATCTTCAACACACCCAGAGAAGACAATGCTGAGAAGAGATACATAGTCCTTCCCACCAACTCCATTTCCAAACAAGTTTCCAACATTTTTTCCAAGACCTCATTCCGAGTATCCACCTCCACATCCACCACCATCAAGGACATTACCAGTAACAGACAGGACAAGCTTCAATCCACTGCAGGGGTATACACAATCCCTTGTAATGACTGCAGCAAATTATACATCGGCAAAACATCCAGAGACCTGCAAACGCGTATTTCAGAACACCAGTACTCAGGCAGATCTGACGACCCAAGGAATGCCTGTGTTCAACACCGAAATTCACACAACCATTTAATCAACTACAGAAACGCAAGACTCATCGCCAGAGAAGACAACACGCAATACCGAAGAATCCTGGAATCATCACTTATCTGTATATCCAACAACTTCAACCAGAACAACGGCTTCTACTGGTGTACTGGGCTGACCGTCCAACATAACGGTGACGTGTGTGTACTGGTGTACTGTGCTGACCGTCCAACATAACGGTGACGTGTGTGTACTGGTGTACTGTGCTGACCGTCCAACATAACGGTGACGTGTGTGTACTGGTGTACTGTGCTGACCGGCCAACATAAAGGTGACATGTGTGTACTGGTGTACTGTGCTGACCGTCCAACATAACGGTGACGTGTGTGTACTGGTGTACTGTGCTGACCGGCCAACATAAAGGTGACATGTGTGTACTGGTGTACTGTGCTGACCGTCCAACATAACGGTGACGTGTGTGTACTGGTGTACTGTGCTGACCGGCCAACATAAAGGTGACATGTGTGTACTGGTGTACTGGGCTGACCGTCCAACATAACGGTGACTTGTGTGTACTGGGCTGACCGTCCAACATAACGGTGGCGTGTGTGTACTTGTGTACTGGGCTGACCGTCTGTTACGGCCCCCTACCTAACAATGGTTGTTAGGTAGTTTACCTGCCGGCCTGTGACGTAATCAAACGTGATGTTTGACTGACGGGCCGGCTGGACTGACAGTGTCAACGAGACTCTCCCCTATTCAACACTGGAGAGTTCACCAGCTCCCTGATACACTACTGGAGTTCGCCAGGCAGACCTGCTTGAGAGTTGCAGACTCTCGCAGTGTGGTGCTGGTGACAGGCCTACAGTGCTCCAGTGCAGAGAGAACTGGAAGCTCTATCCTCTCAAGATCGTGTTACTCGAAAGCAGCTTTGTACTTGTGATGTTTGTAAGGCCAAGTACAGTGAAGGTGTTCTCTTCCTGCTTGCTATGAGGACACTGTTATGAGGAGAGCGGCAAGTCTGGTCACCAGAATTACCCAATGGCTTTCATCGTACCTGCGACTATGTACCTGAAACTATGTACCTGAAACTATGTACCTGAAGTGTCTTGTGTGACACTGGTAATGTTACCCGAAGTGTCAAGGTATTTAGTGGTGTAGTCAGAGAGAGTTAGTGACGGTGGCACGACACAGGTTGAGTCGTGTATTTGGTGTGTCATAACGAGGTGCAAAGGCTTTATTAGAGAAAGAGTTCATGATACAGGGGGCGTGCCATGTGGCACAGAGAATGTGTCGTGTGACACAGCGATTGAGTCTTTATGGTACGGGTGTCGTGGAACCCCGTAGGTGCCATAAGACAGAGACAAGGGTGTCAGAGGACACGGTGGAGAAGGAGTATCATGACAAAGTGTGGTAGTGTCCTGCGTGACACTTGTAGACGGCAGCCACTTGACATTGCTCTAAGTATATGATTTTATTTGTGACTTTTATCTTGTACTATGATTTTGTGTAAATATGTTTTTACACAGATTATTAGATTATATGTTTTTATTCAGAGTATATGTTTCTATATTAATAATATATATATAATAAATATTGAAAATCTGATAGTTTACTCAGTATCCCAAACAGTCGTTTATTACAAATGCCATTTTATTTGTAATACCGTCCAACATAACGGTGACGTGTGTGTACTGGGCTGACCGTCCAACATAATGGTGACGTGTGTGTACTGGTGTACTGGGCTGACCGTCCAACATAACGGTGACGTGTGTGTACTGGGCTGACCGTCCAACATAATGGTGACGTGTGTGTACTGGTGTACTGGGCTGACCGTCCAACATAACGGTGACGTGTGTGTACTGGGCTGACCGTCCAACATAACGGTGACGTGTGTGTACTGGGCTGACCGTCCAACATAACGGTGACGTGTGTGTACTGGGCTGACCGTCCAACATAATGGTGACGTGTGTGTACTGGGCTGACCGTCCAACATAACGGTGACTTGTGTGTACTGGTGTACTGGGCTGACCGTCCAACATAATGGTGACGTGTGTGTACTGGGCTGACCGTCCAACATAATGGTGACGTGTGTGTACTGGGCTGACCGTCCAACATAATGGTGACGTGTGTGTACTGGGCTGACCGTCCAACATAACGGTGACTTGTGTGTACTGGTGTACTGGGTTGACCGTCCAACATAATGGTGACGTGTGTGTACTGGTGTACTGGGCTGACCGTCCAACATAACGGTGACTTGTGTGTACTGGTGTACTGGGCTGACCGTCCAACATAATGGTGACGTGTGTGTACTGGGCTGACCGTCCAACATAATGGTGACGTGTGTGTACTGGTGTACTGGGCTGACCGTCCAACATAACGGTGACTTGTGTGTACTGGTGTACTGGGTTGACCGTCCAACATAATGGTGACTTGTGTGTACTGTGCTGACCGTCCAACATAATGGTGACGTGTGTGTACTGGTGTACTGGGCTGACCGTCCAACATAACGGTGACTTGTGTGTACTGGTGTACTGGGCTGACCGTCCAACATAATGGTGACTTGTGTGTACTGGTGTACTGGGCTGACCGTCCAACATAATGGTGACGTGTGTGTACTGGTGTACTGGGCTGACCGTCCAACATAACGGTGACTGTGTACTGGTGACCGTCAACATAATGGTGACGTGTGTACTGGTGTACTGGGCTGACCGTCCAACATAACGGTGACGTGTGTGTACTGGGCTGACCGTCCAACATAACGGTGACTTGTGTGTACTGGGCTGACCGTCCAACGTAATGGTGACGTGTGTGTACTGGGCTGACCGTCCAACATAATGGTGACGTGTGTACTGGGCTGACCGTCCAACATAATGGTGACGTGTGTGTACTGGGCTGACCGTCCAACATAATGGTGACGTGTGTGTACTGGGCTGACCGTCCAACATAACGGTGACTTGTGTGTACTGGTGTACTGGGCTGACCGTCCAACATAATGGTGACTTGTGTGTACTGGTGTACTGTGCTGACCGTCCAACATAATGGTGACGTGTGTGTACTGGTGTACTGGGCTGACCGTCCAACATAATGGTGACGTGTGTGTACTGGTGTACTGTGCTGACCGTCCAACATAATGGTGACGTGTGTGTACTGGTGTACTGGGCTGACCGTCCAACATAATGGTGACGTGTGTTACTGGTGTACTGGGCTGACCGTCCAACATAATGGTGACGTGTTATGTGTACTGGTGTACTTAGGTGGTGGTTACTCGTCAACATAATGGTGACGTGTGTGGTTACTGGTGTGACCGTCAACATAATGGTGACGTGTGTGTACTGGTGCGGTGACCGTCAACATAATGGTGACTTGTGTGATACTGGTGTATGAAGGTGGTTATTACTGAAGTGGTTATTGGTGTGTACTGAGGTGTTATTTGACGTGGTTATTATAAGGTGGTTATGTACTGGTGAAGGTGGTTATTATGGGTGGTCAACATAAGGTGACTTATGAAGGGGGTACTGAAGGTGGTTACTTAGGGTGGTCATTATAATGGTACTTGTGTGTATGGTTATTTGGGTGGTCATATAAGTGGTGATGGTGGTGGTTATTATGAAGGTGGTTATTATGAGGTGACGTCATATAATGGTAAGAGTGTGTGTGGTTACTGGGTGGTACTATGGAGGTGGTTACTTAGTCAACATATATGGTGACGTGTGGTACTGTATGACTGGGTTGACCGTCAACATAATGGTGACGTTATTATGGTGTATGTGTATGAACTGGTGGTTATTATGGTGGTGGTACTAAATTAATGTGGTGGTGTATAGGTGGTTATTATGAAGGTGGTTATTATGGATGGTGGTTATTATGAAAGGTGGTTATTATGTGGTGGATTGGTGGTTATTATGAGGTGGTTATTATGAAGGTGGTTATTATGGTGTGGTTATTATGATGGTGGTTATTATGAGGTGGTTATTATGATGGTGGTTATTATGAAGGTGGTTATTATGAAGGTGGTTATTATGAAGGTGGTTATTATAAGGTGGTTATTATGAAGGTGGTTATTATGAAGTGGTTATTATGGTTATTGAAGGTGGTTATTATGAAGGTGGTTATTAGAAGGTGGTTATTATGAAGGTGGTTATTATGAAGGTGGTTATTATGAAGGTGGTTATTATGAAGGTGGTTATTATGAAGGTGGTTATTATAAGGTGGTTATTATGGTGGTTATTATGAAGGTGGTTATTATGAAGGTGGTTTTTATGAAGGTGGTTATTATGAAAGGTGGTTATTATGAAAGGTGGTTATTATGAAGGTGGTTATTATGAAGGTGGTTATTATAAAGGTGGTTATTATGAAGGTGGTTATTATGATGGTGGTTATTATGAAGGTGGTTATTATGATAGGTGGTTATTATAAGGTGGTATTATAAGGTGGTTATTATGAAGGTGGTTATTATGAAGGTGGTTATTATAAGGTGGTTATTATAAAGGTGGTTATTATAAGGTGGTTATTATAGGTGGTTATTATGGTGGTTATTATAAAGGTGGTTATTATAAAGGTGGTTATTATAAAGGTGGTTATTATAATAAAGGTGGTTGTTATAATAAAGGTGGTTGTTATGTAGGTGATGTTCTCTTTGTTGTGCTCACACCCGTGTGTTCTCTGCGTTCCTGTCAGCTTAGGCCCTGTCATATCTACTCTTGAAATTATGTATAGAGTTTGTCTATACTTCTCATGCAGCTCGTCCACTTCCTTACCAGGAAGGCAATGAAGAAGTATTTTTCACGTCCTTCTTAAAGTTTGTCTCTATCTGTCATGTCAGATTACCTTGAGATCTTGTGTATCGTATTCGTCTCTTTTCCGGTCCTTGTCTATTAATTATGTTAGTCTCACTCGCTTTAGTGTCTCCTTATTGATCAATCCACTCAACTTCAGAATATTAGATTAGAACATAAGAAGAAGAACATAAGAAAGAAGGAACACTGCAGCAGGCCTACTGGCTCATGCGAGGCAAGTCCAAGTCTCCCACTGGCTTAAGCCAATGCCCCGACCCAGCCAGGTCAGGTTACATTCACTTAAGGAAGGAGCACTGCATCTGACCTAGTAGCACAAACTAGTCAGGTCCAACTCAAACCAACCCGCACCCACTCATATATTTATCTAGCCTATTTTTAAAACTACACAACGTTTTAGCCTCTATAACTGTACTCGGGAGTTTGTTCCACTCATCGACAACTCTATTACCAAACCAATGCTTTCCTATATCCTTCCTGAATCTGAATTTATCCAACTTAAAACCATTGCTGCGACTCCTGTCTTGGCTGGATATCTTCAGCACGCTATTTACATCCCTTTATTTATTCCTAACCCCTGTGGTTTAGCGCTTCTATTTGATTATAATAATAATAATAATTTTTTATTCCTGTTTTCCATTTATACACCTCAATCATATCCCCCCTAATTCTACGCCTTTCTAGAGAGTGCAGATTCAGGGCCCTCAGTCTATCCTCATAGGGAAGATTTCTGATACATGGAATCAACTTAGTCATCCTCCTTTGTACGTTTTCCAGAGCATTTATATCCATTCTGTAATACGGTGACCAAAACTGTGCAGCATAATCTAAATGAGGCCTAACCAAGGATATATAGAGTTGAAAAACAACCTGAGGACTCCTATTATTTATGCTTCTTGACTCACGAAATCGTAATGGCACGATTGCAAACAAACCACATACCACGGGTGGGGTTCGAACCCGCGGTCAGAGTCTCAGAACTCCAGACCGTCGCGTAAGCCACTGGGCCAGCTAGCTTCAATAAGATTCATCCAACTAGGTATATTTCTACACCATAGGAAGGTTAGCATAGGCACCACCTAGTTGGATGAATCTTATTGAAGCTAGCTGGCCCAGTGGCTTACGCGACGGTCTGGAGTTCTGAGAGACTCTGACCGCGGGTTCGAACCCCACCCGTGGTATGTGGTTTGATTTATGCTTCTTGATAAGAAGCCAAGGATTCTGTTCGCTTTATTGCGAGCACTTATGCACTGCTGTCTTGGTTTTAGATTACTGCTAACCAAAACTGCTAAATCCTTTTTGCAATCAGTAGTATTAAGATCTACATTATTTAGTTTATATGTGGCATGGTTATTGTCCTGTCCAATATTTAGAACTTTGCATTTATCTATATTAAACTGCATCTGCCACTTCTCCGACCACTGCCTATGTCTATTCAAATCTTCCTGGAGTGCTCTAATGTCCTCATTTGAATGAATTGGACGGCCTATTTTGGTGTCATCGGCAAACTTGCTTATGTCGCTATTTATTCCCTCATCTATGTCGTTTATGTAGATTGTGAACAACAAGGGGCCCAATACTGACCCCTGTGGAACACCGCTTGTGACACTTTCCCACTCTGATTTCTCCCCATTTATGCAAACTCTCTGCTGCCTATTTGTCAACCATGCCTCTATCCAGGAAAAAAATTCTCCTATTCCGTGTGCCTTAATTTTCCTCAATAGTCTCTAATGTGGGACTCTATCAAAAACCTTACTGAAGTCCATATACACAATATCATATTCATTACCATGATCTACCTCCTCAAATACCTTAGTGAAAAAAGTTATTAAATTTGTAAGACAGGAACGCCCTTTTGTAAAACCGTGCTGAGATTCGTTGATTAATTTATGCTTTTCAAGATGGCTGCGAATTGCCTCGGCAATTATTGATTCCATAAATTTTCCCACTATGGAGGTTAGGCTTATTGGTCTATAGTTCGAAGCTAAGGACCTGTCTCCTGCTTTGAAAATAGGTATTACATTTGCAATTTTCCACTTATCTGGCACCATGCCAGTTTGCAGTGATATGTTGAAAAGATTAGCCATAAGTTTGCGAAGCTCCTCTTTACATTCCTTTAGAACCCTTGCATACAGTTCATCAGGGCCTGGGGATTTGTTAGGTTTTAATTTATCTATTTGTCTAAGGACCATGTCACTTGTGACCCTAATCGTGTATAGTTTATTATCGTCCTGTTCTACATAATTTATTATTTCTGGAATATCGCTAGTATCTTCCTGTGTAAAAAACTGAGAGGAAGTAAGTGTTAAAAATTCTACACATTTCCTTATCACTGACGGTGAGCTGACCTGAGTAATTTTTGAGTGGGCCTATCTTGTCCCTAATCTTACTTCTGTATACGTGAAAAAATCCTTTTGGGTTAGTCTTCGATTCTCTTGCAACTTTAACCTCATAGTCTCTTTTTGCTTTTCTTATTCCCTTTTTTATTTCTCTCTTTAACTGAATATATTTATTACTTAATTGCCCCTTTCCTCTTTTGATTCGCCTATATATGCCTCTCTTTTGACCAATGAGATGTTTTAATCTATTGTTCATCCATTTAGGATCATTTTTGTTTGATCTGATTTCCCTATTAGGAACATAAGTTGTCTGAGCAGCTAGAACTATTCTCTGGAAAACGTCATATTGGCAATCACCACCTACCTGACCCACTGTCAGGTCATTCCAGTTCAGCCCACCCAGGTAATTTTTCAGTCCTATGAAATCAGCCATTATTAGGGTAATTCCATGATATATTAAAACTGAGTGATTTGTGATCACTTTCCCTAAGCTCATCATTAACCTCAAGATTATTAATTAGCGATTCCCTGCTGGCAAAAACCAAGTCTAGCAGGTTATTTCCTCTAGTTAGTTCTGTCACCAACTGTTTCAAAAAACAATCCTGAATCGTATCAAGAAAGTCACTTCACTCTAAATTTCCTGTCAAATTGCTCCAGTCAGTTTGTCTAAAGTTGAAATCTCCCATCAGCACAACATTTTCATGTGTAGATGCCTTACGAATTTCATCCCATAGAAGTTTACTGCACTCCCTATCAAGATTTGGGGCCTGTAAATCACACCCAAGATAAGTTTTACACGGCCCTCAAGAAGCTGTAACCAAACAGATTCAGTGGCTGACGCTTCTAATTTTATATCTTGTCTAACACAAAAATTTAAATTGTCTCTGACATACATCGCTACTCCACCACCCTTCCTGTTGACCCTATCAGTGTGGAAAAATTTATAGCCTTGTATGTGACATTCAGAAGGCAACTCTCTATTTTTCAGATTGAGCCAGGTCTCTGTTATAGCAATAATATCTATGTTTCCTGCACTTGCAATTAATCTTAACTCGTCTATCTTATTTCTTACACTCCTGCTATTAGTATAGTAAACATTAAGGGAGCTAGTCTCTTGTTTCCCTCTGCTGTCTCCCTTTGTTTGCTGACCTGATCCATTGTCTTTATTTGTAACTTTATGATGAATTTCTTTTGTACACTTACTGTTTTCAGCCCTAGTGTTGCAAACTGACTGTTTCCCACACACACCCATACCTCTATCCTCTATCAGTTTAAAATCCTAGGCATGTCAGCAATGGCCCTCTCGATCGAGTTGGCAAGTGCTTCCACCCCTGTCCCAGAGAGATGTACCCCATCCCTTGCATACATATCATGTTTGCCATAAAAGTTGTCCCAGTTGTCAATGAATGGGATTGCAAGTTCCTTGCAGTATCTGTCTAGCCAGCAATTTACAACAATTGCCATAGACAACCATTCATTTCCCACTCTCCTTCTAGGCAAGATGCTACATATAATTGGGACCCCTCCCTTAGACTTAATTAGCTCTATAGCTGACCTGTACTTATCTAGCAGCTCTTCTCTCCTACCCTTCCCAATATCATTTCCACCAGCACTGAGACAGATAATGGGCTTGTTCCCATTACCTGACATGATATTATCCAACCTGTTGACTATGTCTCCAACACCAGCTCCAGGAAAGCACACCCTCTCTCTCACCTCCCTATTCCTATTACAGAAAGCACGGTCCATATATCTTACCTGTGAGTCACCTACCACAAGAATTCGCTTACCTCTATTAGCAGGGGAAGTAGTACCTTTACCTTCACTGGCCACTGGAGACTCATCTGAAGAAAATAGAAGGATTCTACCTTCATCTTTTACCTTCATTCTTCCTGAATTGAATCACTTGCCACTACGCTGCCACTCAAGTAACCATTTCCTTACCAGATTAAGAAATGTTAGATGGCGAAATACACTAACATCACCGAAACACAGCTAACATCCCCGAAATAAGCTTCAACATCACCAAAATACAGCTAACATCCCAAAATAACAGCTCAACATCACCCGAAATACAAGCTTCAACATCACCCAGAATACGCTCAACATCCCAGAATACACCAACATCACCCGTCCTTATTGAAAATTCACATACCAAAAACAAGCCATCAGCAAGTACCACCAATTACCAGAATCACTTATACAGAAAACAAGTCCACCCGAATACACAGTTATCACCAAATAGCTCCAAAGACACACCCAGAAAACCAGCTACATAAGAAACACTACTATGATGACACCAGGATAAAGCAACTACCGAGCTCCCACGATACAAACAAATAATCAAATCCCGTCTATCCAGGTAAGTTCCCGAATACAAACACCCCGAAGCCTGGTACATCACTTTCACCAGATACACTCATCTGAAATAACAGCTTCCTACCTTCCAGTCTTTTCTATAACCTTCCAGCTTCACTTCTTCCTGAATTGTCAAATCACTTGAACTTACAGCGGCTCCACATACTCACATGTCTGGTAACCATTCCTCTTTACCAGATTAATGAAGTGTTCTCTGTAGATGGCAAATCACAGCTTCAACATCACCCAGAAATACACAGCTTCAACATCACCCAGAAATACAAGCTTCAACATCACCCAGAATACACAGCTTAACATTCACCCAGAAATCACATTGCTTCAACATCACCCAGAAATACACAGCTCAACATCACCCGAAATACACAGCTTCAACATCACCAATCATGCTTCTCTCCATCAATTTCATACAATGTTCATCACATCACCTCAGTACAACTCAAGTCACCTACTGTCAAGTTAACCACCGAGTGAGGAACTTCACATTCCTCTACTATTCCTGATGTTACATCCTACAGGGTGCACTCTCAAGTTCCTCCTCACTTTCTCAGATATAGATTCTCACAGTGGCGAAATACAAGTACATCCCCGAATACACTTCCATCACAGATTCACACTTCACATCCCCGAAATACACAGCTTCAACATCACTCCAGAATACAGCTTCAACTCACCCGAAATACAAGTTCAACATCACCCAGAAATACCAGTTCAACTCACCCGAAATAAAGCTTAACATCACCTCCTCTTCTTTCCATCAATTGTGATAAATGTTCATCACATTACTAGGAAACTAAAAGTCCGCACTCACTTGTACAAAGTTAACCACGAGTGGGAAACTTAAAGTTCCCCTCACTTTCCATGATAGTTAACCACGAGTGGGAAACTTAAAGTTCCCCTCACTTTCCATGATAGTTAACCACGAGTGGGAAACTTAAAGTTCCCCTCACTTTCCATGATAGTTAACCACGAGTGGGAAACTTGAAGTTCCCTTCACTTTCCATGATAGGAAATAAGCAACGTCGCCGAGTAATGAATTTTCGCTTATATTTTGCCTTACCTCTGTTAGTTACACGCTGAAGAGGACATATAAATACATTAGGCAGCTTACACATCAATAACTGACGTAGGAGAAGAACATCTGCAGGAAGCTTGCATCTGATGAGACTGGTATTGCCAGTATGGATGATAAGCTGATACTGACGTGCCACTGGTTCGACCCCTGCATCCACAACTAGGTGAGTACACACCTGTGAATAGCACCCAACATGAATGCAAATACTTGTTCTTCTGTATAACTAATGTATTCCGCTATGGTTTAAGCCTTTCTCACACCTGGAGTATACCTGGAGAAGGTTTCGGGAGTCAAGGTCCCCGAGGCCCGGTCTGAGACCAGGCCTCGTGGTGGATCAGGATCTGATCAACCAGGCTGTTACTGCTGACCGCACGTAAGCTGACTTACGAACCACAGCCCAGCTGATCAGGTACTGACTTTAGTACCTGTCCAGCGCCTTCTTGAAGACAGACAAGGATCTATTGGTAATATAACAAGTGTAAAATACATCACAGACCAGGTGAAGGCTCAAACCAATGTCAGGAGAGGCATAAAATTTTCAGACCAGTGTGTTAACTACTGGTCCATGCCATCATGAAAAGACTCATAAAAATACGTTTATTTCTATAAATCATAAAATATTAGTATAGGCCCCACTGTACCCACAAATACAGGTTATTACAGACGAATCCCACAGCAGATTGGCTGCTGCTCCAGCTAAAGTTCCCTCAAAGCCTCCATCATGTCTCACGTACCTCCATCATGTCTCACGTACCTCCATCATGTCTCACGTACCTCCATCATGTCTCATGTACCTCCATCATGTCTCACGTACCTCCATCATGTCTCACGTACCTCCATCGTGTCTCACGTACCTCCATCATGTCTCACGTACCTCCATCATGTCTCACGTACCTCCATCATGTCTCACGTACCTCCATCATGTCTCACGTACCTCCATCATGTCTCACGTGCCTCCATCATGTCTCACGTACCCTCCATCATGTCTCACGTACCTCCATCATGTCTCACGTACCTCCATCATGTCTCACGTACCTCCATCATGTTTCATCACGTACCTCCATCATGTCTCACGTACCTCCATCATGTCTCACGTACCTCCATCATGTTTCATCACGTACCTCCATCATGTCTCACGTACCTCCATCATGTCTCACGTAATAACACTATATAGGTGTACAATGCACACGCACAGGAAAACACACGAGGAATACGATATAGGTCTGCCTAACTTGGAATACCCACCACCAGTGTGGAACACATCTGGTCAACAAAGACTAGTATCAGATCTAAGGGGTATCTGCTATTAGGACAGGTTAAGGGAACCCAATCTGATGACACTGGAGGACAGGAGAACTAGGGATGGGGGATAAGATAACGACGTTCAAAACTCTTAAAGGAATTGATAAGGTGAACCGTGGCAGAATGTTTCAGGGATGG
>WNWK01009937.1:0-73317 GCA_009830355.1 Cherax destructor | reverse complement strand
TGGCATACATAGTGTTGTGAGGCATGGTGAGGGGAGCCAGTTGTGACAAAAAGTGCGGCTGAAAAATATGTTCCTGAATTCCAGGAGTACCTAGAGGCTGAACGAATTCCTCCCCCAACAAGTGTTTAATTGTGATGAAACAGGCCTGTTTTGGAAGAAAATGCCCAACGGGACCTGCTAAGCCTGTGGCAAAGAGGAACAGAAATATATGTACGATGGAACTGAAGAAGGAGATAATAGAAAAATATGAAAGTGGAGTGCGATCAGTGAGCTGGCCGTTGTATGGTAAACCCTTTTCTACCATCGCTACCATTGTGGATAAGAAATATTCAAGTAAAATCAAGGAAGCTGTTGTTGCAAAAGGTGCATCTGTGATCACAAAACACAGACCACAAGTGCTGGAAAATGTGGAAAGGTTGTTGTTGGTGTGGATCAACGAGAAACAGTTAGCAGGAGATACTGTTTCGGAGGCAATAATAGTGAAAAGCAAGGCAGTTGCATGATGATCTCCTTAAGAAAATGCCTGCACGAGTGAAGTGAGCTAATTTAAAGCCAGCAGAGGCTGGTTTCAAAAATTTAAGAAGCGTACTGGCATACATAGTGTTGTGAGGCATGGTGAGGCAGCCAGTTGTGACAAAAGTGCGGCTGAAAAATATGTTCCTGAATTCCAGGAGTACCTAGAGGCTGAACAATTCCTCCCCAACAAGTGTTTAATTGTGATGAAACAGGCCTGTTTTGGAAGAAAATGCCCAACAGGACCTACATTACTCAGGAGGAAAAGGCACAGCCAGGACATAAGCCTATGAAAGACAGGCTAACTTTGATGCTTTGTGCCAATGCCAGTGGTGATTGCAAAGTGAAGCCTTTACTAGTGTATCTTTTGAAAATCCCGAGTGTTTGGCAGATGCGGTGTCAGCAAGTCTAACTTGTGTGTGATGTGGAGGTCTAACAAAAAGGCATGGGTCACAAAGGACATTTTCTTAGATTGGTTCAATGGTGTGTTTGGCCCAGTGTGAAGAAATATCTATTGGACAATAATTTGCCACTTAAGTGCCTCCTGATAATGGACAATGCTCCTTGTCATCCTCCAAACTTGGTAGAGAAAAATTGTGGAGGAGTTTAAATTCATCAAAGTGAAGTTCTTGCCCCCTAATACCACCCCTCTCCTCCAGCCCATGGACCAGCAGGTCATTTCCAACTTTAAAAACTCTATACCAAAGCAATGTTTCAAAAGTGCTTTGATGTGACCACAGACATGAACATAACCCTAAGAGAATTTTGGAAAAACATTTCCATATGCTGCATTGTGTACACCTTATAGGTAAGGCTTGGGAGGGAGTGACTACCAGGACTTTGAACTCTGCCTGGAGAAATTGTGGCCAGACTGTGTCCTAGAGGGGGATTTTGAAGGTTTTGGGGCTGAGCCTCAGAACCCTGAGCCTGAGCCTGAGCCTGTTTTGGAAGAAATTGTGGAATTGGGCAAGTCTTTGGGGTTAGAGGTGAGTGGTGAGGATGTGGAACAGTTGGTGGAGGAGCACAAGGAAGAGCTAACCACTGAAGATCTGCAAGAGCTTCAACAGCAACTGGAACAAGAGAGCAGAGGTCAGGACAATGGTTCAGAGGAGGAGGAGGAGGTGGAACAAAAATGGAAGAATGTGCCTTCTTCAAGGATTAGGAGATCTGTGCCAAATGGAGTGATGTGCAAGCATTTATGGATGAATATCACCCTAACCATGCTGTTGCAGGCCGTGCTGGCAACCTGTACAATGACACAGTGGTGTGTCATTTCAGGGATGTGTTAAAGAATCGCCAGACACAGAGCTCCCTGGACAAATTTATTGTTAGAAGAGGTCCAGTGACTCTCAAGCTGGTCCTAGTGGCATTCAAAGAAAAGGGAAGTAACCCCAGAAAAGGACTTGGTACCTGCAGTGTTAATGGAAGGATTCCCTTCCAAACACTAGCATACTACTCCACCTTCTCCTCCTCCCGTCCTCCACATCAACAACTCTTCAATAAATGTAAGTGACATGTTATTGTACAATATTTGCATGTGTATTTAGGTATTCTTTATTAAATTATTTATTATTTAATGTCCAAAAGTTCTAAAAAATATTTTATTTAACTACTTTTGGAAGTCTTGGACGGATTAAATTTATTTCCATTATTTCTTATGGGGAAAATTGATTCGTTTAACGATTGTTTCGCCTTAAGATATGCCCTCTCTGACGGATTAATATCGTAAGTCGAGGTACCACTGTATATGTATCCAAGCGCAGTAAGGGGTCAATGGCAGAACGGCCCTTACGAAAGCCATATTGACTAGTGGAGAGACTACTGTGCATCTCTAAATATCACATCAAACGTCTATTTACTAGACGTTCCATCACCTTGCAAACTGCACTGGTAAGAGCGATGGGACGGTAGTGGGAGGTATCATGTCCCGTAGTACCCGGTTTGAAAGGGAGAACAATAGCAGACTTCCACAGTTGGGGAATAACTCCTTGCGACCATATAAGATTAAAGAGTCATAAGAGGACAGTAAGAGCAGACTGATGTAAATGCTGTAGCATACGAATATGTATGCCATCTGGCCCAGCTGCCGATGATCGGTAAGCAGTGTGTGTTGCCTACAGTTATTGAAGGGTAAAAGGCACATAAGATTCTTCTCTGAGAGAAGAAAAATCTAAGGGCTTTAACTCGCTGGCAGACTTAGAAGAAAGGAACGAGGGGCATAGATGGAGCCCCTGAGAAATGCGGACCAGATGATTACCAATTTCAGTGGCAACGGCAAGAGGGTGTGCTATATCGACACCGGCAACCTGAAGAACAGGAGCCGGGTCGGGGGAGAATTTACCACTCAATTTCCGCACTTTCTTCCAGACTGCACTCATTGAGGAAGCCGAAGTGATAGTAGAAACGTAATCTCTCCAGCAAGTGCGTTTAGCGTCACGTATGACACAGAGAGCAATTGCTCTCTTCTGCTTAAAATCAAGGAGTCTCTCTGTGGTTCTGCTATACCGATACCTGCCCTACGCAGCGCGTTTCAAACGTACTGCCCGAGCACAAGCAGGAGACCACCAAGGCATGCACTTCTGAGAATGCTTGCCCGAGGTTTGGGGGATAGAATGTGAAGCTGCCGTGAAGATGGAGGACGAAAAGAGATGTAAAACCTCATCAATGGAGGACGAGGAAGGAACCTCATGAAAGGCAGTAAGATGTGCGTAAAGGTCCCATTTCGCCCGGTCAAATTGCCAGCGTGGGCTACGAGGAGGTGGAGAATACGAAGGGGACCTAAGGATGATTGGGAAATGATCGCTATCATGTAAGTCCGGGAGGACAGACCAGGTGAACTCAAGGACAGTTGATGAAGAGCAGATGGAAAGATCGATGCAGGAGAAAGAACGAGTTCGGGGATCAAAATGGGTAGGAGTACCCGTATTTAAAACATGGAGGGGGAGAGAAGCAAGAAATGTCTCAAACAGAACACCACGGGAGTCACAGTGCGACCCTCCCCAAAGAAAATGGTGTGCGTTACAATTGCCAAGTAATAGAAGGGGTGGTGGCAAGGAAGAAACCAGAAAATCAACATCTGGGATAGACAATGCTCGCGAAGGGGAGAGATATAAAGAACAGTGTGTATACCACTTATTCAAGTGGATACGGGCTGCGGTATAATGTAGAGAAGAATGAACATAGAGCTGACGGTATGGAACACCAGTGCGTATAAGAAGAGCACTTTCGTTAAAGGTTCCATCGGAAAAAGGGTCCGATGAATACAACAAATCATAGCCTGAAAAGGGCCGGATAACAGAGGATTGCAATTTGGGTTCTTGCAAACAGACACCAACAGGGAAAAACTGGGAGAGCAACACCTGAAGCTCACCCCGGTTACCCCTGAGGCCTCGGATATTCCACTGCAAATAAGCCATGATTTATGGAGAGAAAGATATAAGTGGAAGCGAGAGGAATCTATGGACTAGGGTTAGAAAAGTCCACGTGTGGAGGAAGCGGAAGATCTGTAATCAGAGAAAAGTGGGACGCTGTGAAGGAAGGTGGGGTGTAGACGGAGAAAAGAGAGGAGGAGGAACCGGAGGTGGAGCGGTGTCTATCAACGTTCCAGTCTCTGTAATATATTCTGCAATAGCTTCCAGTGTTTCGGAAGACAAAGATGCAGAATGGGGGATTACATTAGAAGTGGAAGGAGGAGGGTGAGCAACCATCGGGGAGACTATAGACTGTACTAAAGTAGAGGGCGAGGAGATGGAAGAGGAAACTGTCAAAAGGGCTTGGGAGGGGACAGGAGTGGAAGCGGCCTGGGGCGGGGCAGTCAAGGAAGGAACGTGGAGGGGACAGGGGATGAAGACATTGAACGAGGAGGAGGATGAACCTCCACACACGTTACAGAACTAGTCGGAGGTGAAGAACCTGGCAATGGGGATTTTTTGCCGGACTTATGAGAAGAAGGGGGCGCTGAGGTTTAGGTGGTGAACGAGGGCGTGTAGACACAGAACTGTGCGAGTGAGTAGAGGAAGGGGTGTGGACAGTATGGGATGCCGAGGTAGGGACCTCGGAGCCAAGAACAGCAAAGGGATTCGAGACAGGGGTGACTGAGGATGGGGCGACCACAGAGGCAGCCAGGGAAGTTGGGACCCCACAAGTGGGGCGACGTTTAGCAATGCGAGAATAGGAAATACAGGGAAGTCTCCCTTGAAGGCGTAGATGAGAGACGGCCATAGCATATGAGAAGCCTTCCGCCTCTTTGAGACAAAGGATTTCCCGCTCATTCAGGTAACCCTGACAATGGCGAGAGTACGATGGATGCGCCTCATGACAGTTAAGGCAAGAGGGAGATACTGTATATTACAAGAAGGACTGGCATGGTCGTCGGCACCACAGACTGGGCATTCGGCCATGGACCTGCAATATTTCGCTGGATGACCAAAACGCCAGCAGTTTCTACACTGTTGCGGTGTAGGGGTCACCTTTCGAACTTGTAAACGTTGACCTGCAATGTAGACCGAAGGTGGAAGTTCACGGCAGTCAAATATTAAACGAGCTATATTGCAAGGATAACGTCTTCGCTTATTGGCAGGGAGGACAAAAGTGTCAACTTTAAGGATAGGGAGTTCTTGGAGCTCAAGCTGCTCCAAAATGTCATCACCACATGTCTGGAAATTCCGTTGGACAATGGTGTGGGTTAAAATGACAGTACCACTACAAGAATTGAGAGAATGATGCTTGTCAATAGTGAATGGAATAGTATCTATGGTTCGTAAGGAGGGAAAGATTGCGAGCTTGGCCAGCATTCTGGACCGTGATGATGCGAGTGCCGCTCTTAAGAGCATGAAATGAGATATCTTTACCTACATGGCGTAGGTGAGCTTTACCAATACAGTGGACCCCCGGTGTTCGTCCATTTTTCGTAACAATGCTGTTCAAGTGCCATTACCAATCGAATTTATTCCCTTAAGAAATAATGTAAAGTAGACTAGTCCTTTTAGACCCCCAAAACTACACTTATAAAAGCATTTAAAAAAATACACTTATATAAAAGGGAGTGTTTTGAGCAGGACGAACACCGGGGGTCCACTGTACTATGATCGGAAAGATAGGTAGTTGGAATAGTCAGTCATAGAGTAAAAAACTTTGTCCATTGAGTAGTGTGAAACAAAGTGTTTAAGGGGAGTGTGATATGCTGGTCGTTTCTGAAATGAATGAGAAGGAAGTGTCAAATCATCATGTAAGGGTCTTGGTCGTTTGGGTGTGGGACCAGGAGGTGGTCCGACGTGTCACGGGCGAGCAATCCGAAAATTGCCGCACCGTTGAGGGAGAAGCCGGAATCAAGGTCAGAGAAGAGCGAAGGCCAGATGTGTCAAAAGGGCCGGTCGGAACCCCGGTACCTGAAGCAGGTGACGAACCGGCACCAGCAAGAGGTACAGGGGTATTAGAGGTGTCCGAAGAGTTGTCCATTAACGAGGTTGGGTCAGAACTGGGTGCGGTATCAGGAAGGGGCCCGGGGGTAGTAGGTTCACGGATTGGGTCGTCCATGGTTAGGTTACTTCTTTCTTTTTGTTTTTAATAAAAAAGAAGAAAATAAAATAAAAATAAAAAAAAGAATAAAAAAAAGGGGGGAATGTGGAGGAATAGCTTCTAGGAGGGATGAAAGGGGCGTAAATCCCCCTCCGCGCCCAAGAGGACCTCAACACCGCAAGTAGTGCAGATGCTGCATGGAACCCGTGCCATACCCTACCCTTCATGCCAGTAAACCAGCAATCCGGGATAGCAACCTCACATCCACCGAGCCACCTCAGAGGACAAAAGAGAGGGCGGCCGGATACCCGCCACAAAGCATACCGCCTTTGGTCACCACCCCCAGAATCCGAAAGATGGCCTCCAGAGATACACCCGTCCCCCGAAATATACCCAAGGCCATTCCCTGGGAGACCGGAGAGGGATCGGGACATCCCCAGGCGATCCAGATTCCACGGCAAACTACACCACCGCCAAGAACCTTAACGGAATGGGATGGACCACGGTACCCTTCCCCCTACCTAGGAACTAGAATGCCTGTGGAGAGAAGCTCCCAGGGTAAAAATGAGGAGGAGAAGGAGGAAAGGGAAAAGGGAGGATGGGAAAGGGAAGGAGGGATTGGGGGGTAATTAGGTTCGGTCTGAGGAAGAAGACCAAGAGGTCCAATTCCTCAGACCGATAGCCTCTTTACCACGACACGGAGCCCCCCTTAAAGAGGCTTGTTGATAAAGAAATGCTTTGTTGTTTATGTGACCAGCAAGCTGAAGACGGCTGTGGGCCGTTTGTTTTATGCTTTGTTAATAGTACATAGTTAATAAAAAAACATTCTCTTAGAGACATATTCTGAGACTATTATTAGGTACTGTTCTTCTTTATATTTTTATTATTATTATTAATACAGAGGAACCTTGGTTTTTGTTTGCCATGGTTTTCGTCAAATTCGGTTTTCGACAACTTTTTTCGTTAAAATTTCGTCCCAGTTTTTGTTCATCACCTCGGTTTTCATCGGTCTGCCGTACCAAACGTGTCCACCTGCCCGCGCCCACACAAAGCATCCCAAGCGTTCTGAGTCAGTCTGGTTTTGTTTCTCGTCGAGTGAGCATTACCCTGAACTCTGCTTGGAGAAAATTGTGGCCAGAATGTGTCCAAAGAGAAGGGTTTGAGGCTGACCCTGACAACCCTATGCCTGTTGGGGAATCTATTGTGGCTTTGGGGAAGTCCATGGGGTTGGATGTGAGTGGCCAGGATGTGGAAGAGTTGGTGGATGACCACAGGGAAGAGTTAACCACTGAATAGTTGCAACACCTTCAACTGGAACAGCAACAGATCGCAGCTGAGGAAACTGCTTCAGAGGAGGAGGAAAAGAGGGAAGAATGTGCCTTCTTCAGTGATTAAGGACATGTGTGCAAAATGGAGTGAGTTGCAAAGTTTTGTGGAGAAATATCACCCTAACAAAGCTGTTGCAAGCAGTGTCTGCAACATGTTCAATGACAATGCCTTGTTCCATTTTAGGCAAATCTTAAAAAGACGCCAGAAACAGACCTCTCTGGACAGATTTTTTGTGCGACAGGGGTCCAGTGCCAGTAATAGACAAAGTAGGGAAGTAACCCCAGATAGGGACTTGATACCTGAAGGCCTTATGGAGGGGGATTTCCCTTCCAACCAATAACCTCTCCCCTCCTCGTGTCTTCCATACGCCAACAAGAGTCTTCAATAAAGGTAAAAGTGATATTAAATGTTCATTTATCCATTTCATTAGTCCTTTATATTTATTTCTAATTGTTTTCTGTATGTAAAACTATAGTTATTCTCTATAAAATGTATTTTTTGTTAATACTTTTGGGTGTCTGAAACGGATTAATTGGATTTACATTATTTCTTATGGGAAATATTGCTTCAGTTTTCATCAAATTCAGTTTTCGTCAGACTTTCTAGAACGAATTAATGACGAAAACTGAGGTTCCACTGTAATAATATTATTATTACTATTTCTTCTTCAACATGCTGGCTGTCTCCCACCAAGGCAGGGTGACCCAAAAAAGAAACACTTTCACCACCATTCACACATAATCACTAACTTTGCAGAGGTGCGCAGATACGACAGTTCAGATGTCACTTCAAACAGCCAATATCCCAAACCCCTCCTTTAGAGTGTAGGCATTGTACTTTCCACCTCCAGGACTCAAGTCCGGCTAACCAGTTTCCCTGAATACCTTCACAAAATATTACCCTGCTCACACTATAATAGCTTTTTAAGTCCCAAAAACCATTCATCTCCACTCACTCCTATCTAACATGCTTACACATGCCTGCTGTACCCCCTTCCTCCCTCCATTTTTTCCTAGGACAACCCCTACCCCTTCCTTCTTTCCACTACAGATTAATACACCCTCCAAGTCATTCTGTTTTGCTCCATCATCTAAATGACCAAACCTCCTTCAATAACCCCTCCTCAGCCCTCTGAAAAATACTTTTAGTTGAAGAATTGAGACACTTATGCAACATATGGGAATCTTTATTGAAGAAACGTTTCGCCACAGTGGCTTCATCAGTCCAACATAAAGCAGGAAGGTATAAGGAGAGGAGGAGTTTGAGGTAATCAGTCCCTCAGCCTGGAATCGATGTGTTCAGTCCATCAATCTTGATACAAAAAATTCTTCAACACTTGTCCAACCTTTGGACGAAGACCTACTTACACTAGTGGATGGTCCCACTGTGATCCTGCCTCCTCCTGCTTCTACTCGCCTGACTGCAGTATATAAGCCACCTCTCTGGCCCTATGCTGTACTTCCTAAAAGTGATGGAATGAACACATCGATTCCAGGCTGAGGGACTGATTACCTCAAACTCCTCCTCTCCTTATACCTTCCTGCTTTGTATTGGACTGATGAAGCCACTGTGTGGCAAAACGTTTCTTCAATAATGATTCCCATATGTTGCATAAGTGTCTCAATTCTTCAACTTGTCGGTTTTCAAAACCATTTATCACACACACACACAATACTTTTAGTAACTCCACACCTTATTTCCACACTACGAATTCTTCATAATATTTACGCCACACATTGCCCTTAGACACGACATCTCCACTGCCTCCAGCCTCCCTCTCACTGCAACATTCACAACCCATGCTTCACACTCTTTATCTGTCTAAACTTAAGTAGTCTTTAAGTATTAGGTTAATTAAGTCTGCCCGAAATGCCCCGGCATGATAGTGCCTTTTTTTGTACCAATCAAATTATGAAATGTAAACACACATTGTAACCTTTGCAAAGAAATAAACTTTTGCCTTGTTTTGTTTGTTATAAGTGTTGGTACCACTCATACATTCCCTTCTTTGCCTCCATAGATTGGGGAATGCTAAACCCATGGGGGGGTGGGGGTCATACAGCACTTGAGGGAAATGAGAGGCATTCAGGTTTGATCCAAGAAAGAACAGATCCTATTCTTTTTATTAAAAGTCTGTCACTGGCTTCAAGGAACCTCTATAAAAGGGGGTCTCCGTAATATTATACAAGCACATTAGGTTATACTCACCAGCATCACTGGAGGTTTGCCACAACCTAAAGACACCACGACTGTAGGGGTGAAAACTTCTGATTCACGACCCTTGGCACACACTGCCATATTCCATTCTTCAATTTCAGTGAGTGTGTCCAAGACCGGGTTGTTTCCCACCAAGCCACCATCGAGGAACTTCTCGCTGGCACTAAAGAAGACAAGTTACTAATAGACAGTAAAACAATCCTGTTATAAAATTCAATTTTGCATCACAATGAATTACAATCAGAATAAAAAATATATTAGATTTGAAACATGGCTCAAATAATGATTTTTGTTTCAGACAACTGAAGAATATTTATTTATGTCAGAAAATGTTTTATATTTCAAAATGTTTATGGTCAGCAAGCAGAATTAGAATAAGAAGCTACTAGTAATGACAGGCAAATCAATAACATTTTATTGATATTGTACTAAAGGAGTAAGTAGAAAAGAAAACTGATAATTTTATTATTAACCCTTTGGGGGTCGGTGCCGTACTAGTACGTTTTACGAGCAGGGGTTGGTGCCGTACTAGTACGCGTAAATTCTAGCGGCCTCAAATTAAGTGGGAAACGGCTGGTAGCCCTACATATGAAAGAATGGGTCTATGTGGTCAGTGTACGCAGTATAAAAAAAATCCTGCACCACACACTGAATAATGAGAGAAAAAAAAAACTGACCGTTTTTTTCGTTTAAAACAGCCACTTTGCAGTCTAGTTTCGTATGGTATTTATTGATGTATTCTCGTTTTCTTGGTCTCATTTGATAGAATGGAAGATATATTACAGAAATAGAAATGATTTTGATTGGTTTGACAATGACAAGTACCTTGAAATTGAGCTCAAAGTAGCGAAAATATTCGATTTTTGACGATGTTCAAGAGTAAACAAATCACACCATGCGTCCAATATACATCAATTGGCGAGTCTAATATTCATGCACAAGTGCTCTGATATTATTTATAAAATTTATACAATGATGCAGTTGTATACATAACAGTAAATCTTCTATTTTATTGCGAGAATAAAAATTCAAAATGAAAAGCAAAAGTAATGTAAGAGGGGCCTGGCGACGTGACTAATGAACAGAGAAGATGTTATTTTAGTGCCAGGAATGTCTGCCTTGTTTATTCTGGACCCTATTTTGAAATTGGCATCGTTTGAAATTTGTGTGAAATTGGGCAAATTGCCATTTTCTGACCACTATATTGGGTAGTTGAAATTGGTAAATAGGCAGTTTCTTGTACTCAATCAATAGAAGAAATGGAGTTCTAGCGAAATAGCTATAATTTTAGTAGACTGAAACATTGGAATGTGCCGAAAATAGGGGTCAAAGTGGGCGAAATCGCCGATGTGTAAATGTCATCAATACCGCTAACTTCGCGAAAGCATAATTCCGTTAGTTTTCAATCAAATTTCATAATTTTCGTGGCGTTATGATCGGAAAAAGATTCTCTATCATTCCAGAAGAATTTTTTTTTCCAAAAAAAATTCGACCCCAGGAACAGGTTTCCGAGAAGGCCTGTTGACCCCCAAAGGGTTAAGACTATCACAAATTCTCCATTCAAACAGTAATATTTATGGTACAGTAAACTCTCAATTTAATACACTAATGAAGGGAGGAGGGGGCGACCATTAAATCCAAATTATGAGAATATTTTTCATGATCATGGTATTAATGGAAAATTTTCGGAGCTAATGAACTAAGTCCAAAAATAAATATACCCAGCAGACTTCAACAATAAGAGATAATTCTGGATTTAAATAACTTTGCCCATTAAATCTAGACTTTCCCCCCCCCAAAAGTTATCTGGCCACAGATTCTGCCCTTAAATCCAAAATCTGTTAAACAGAGGTCCATTAAATTGAGGGCTTACTGTACTGTGTATACAGTACAAGGTAACTATTTACCCTTTTGCAGTATGTAATGTAACTTAATTTAATTTTTTATATATGTAAGGCAATGACATTCCAATTTTAGAATTTCACCTAAATTTTTAGATCAGCAAATGGGAGCAATTATTAAGATGGTGATTATAATTATACCAGAAAATACAAAACAATGTTCAACTAAAATGCATAAATGTTCATGTTATATACCTGTATAATCTTGCTTTGGGAGATCTAAATGTAAGTTTAATGTACTATCTAATATTTACTCAGGAATATTTTCATTAAGCAGAGTAACATTATACAAAGTTATTACATGGCGATTTTCCTTGTGCTATTCAGAAAATTCAAATGCCACATTGTCATGTTTAAGCCTGTGATGAATGAATACTATCCATGAAAAAAATTATTTAACAGCTGCATATTAGTAACTTATTAGTGAACAGTACAATATAAAAAAGCACAGCATGTATTATTAATATTTCAGGCATCTTTGGAGTAACTCATGCCAAAGTTCAGGCCACAATTTATGGTCTCATGCAGAATTTTTATTAGAGTGAAACATTATTCTTTAAGCTTCGCAGACTGTACATTATACTGCAAGTAACTTTAAGGTAAACCCAACTTGAAGCTGCTAGCTCATAGTTACACTTTAGAAGATGTGTTCAATGTTCTTTTACTGCTTTCATCTTTCTTCATTGTCCTTCCACATCTAACAAAAAGTAAGGTCACCCAAAATTACTCGCCTTTCAGTACTGCTACTACTACTTATCAAATACTTGTTTTACAGTGTTCAGCTAATCTGCATTAAAACATTTCGAGACTCTGACAGTACCCTCATGTTGGTGTAAGTAGTTCTATTGCCATATAAAAAAAAAAATTCTGAGCAATTCAAACTGGCAACCTTCAAAAATAGTTTAATCCCCACACTGAATACCATATACAGCTACATAAATTAAGAGAACAGTAACACTCAAGACCTTTAAAACCACATTACAGTTTGTATAATTAATTAACCCTTTCATCATGTAAATTATATTTTTGCGGAGTGAAAAAATGTTTTGAGCCATCAGCCATTTTTTGTTTTGTTTTAGAACCTGCTCACTCCAGAGAGAGAGAGAGAGAGAGAGAGAGAGAGAGAGAGAGAGAGAGAGTGGGGACTCGCTAGATCCTTCCACCTGGCAGCCACAGGGTATAATGTTCCTACTTGCTTTACCACATATGCCACCTGGATGACCAATTATGCCCAATACAGTAGGGCCCCGCTTTACGCCATTTTGCCTTACAGCGTTCCGCTAATACAGACATTTCAAATTATGACCAAAACTCTCTATACGGCTCCCCCACCTGACTTTCTAATATGGTAACTGCACCCCACCCTGTTTGTTTACATTTTCTGTGAGCTCTGTGAGCACCGCTTCTCTCCCTTATGTCTGGAAACTTTCCAAAATTTCAAGTGTTTTAAAGTTATTTCATGTTTTATATTCTGATAAATATACTTGTGTGCCTGTACCTAAATAAACTTACACACTGTGCTGTCTTATTAGTGTTGAGGACGCCATATTAATAATGATAATAACAATACACAATAATAATCACTCTGAGGCACATTAAATGTCGTTTATTACGTTAATATAAACATTTTCATTAATCCATCTGATATTTTTTTTTAAATTACAGTGGACCCCCGGCTAACAAACAAAATTCATTCCAGAAGCCTGCTCAAGTGCCATTACCGAACGAATTTACTTCCTTAAGAAATAATGTCACGTAGGTTAGTCTATTTCAGACCCCCAAAAATACACTTCCACAAGCACTTACAATATTATACTTACATAATTGTATGATTTCCGGGGTGTTCGTTAGCCGGGGGTCCACTGTATATAATAAACATGCTACGTAATATATAAACATCATAAATACACCCCACAGTAGAATAAATTAACAAATATGAGATGCCACGTGTATAAACCAAAACCAGACTCGTTCATCTGCTTGTTTATATTCTCCGCGTATCTCTCCTCTCTCATTTACTCGTTCTCTCTCTCTCTCGTTCTCTCTCTCTCTCTCTCTCTCTCGTTCTCTCTCTCTCTCTCTCGTTCTCTCTCTCTCTCGTTCTTCTCTCTCTCTCTCGTTTTCTTCTCTCTCGTTCGTTCTCTCTCTTTTTTCGCTCTCTCTCTTTCGTTCTCTCTCTCTTCGTTCTTCTCTCTGGATTTTTTTTTGTTTGAATTTTTTTTTTAAAAATTTTTTTTTTGGTTTTATATATATTGGTTAAAAATATATATATGGTTAAAATATATTTTTTGGGTTTTGAAAATATATATATATGGTTCCTCTCTCTCTCTCTCGTTCGCTCTCTCTCTCTCGTTCGCTCTCTCTCTCTCGTTCGCTCTCTCTCTCTCGTTCGCTCTCTCTCTCTCGTTCGCTCTCTCTCTCTCGTTCGCTCTCTCTCTCGTTCGCTCTCTCTCTCGTTGCTCTCTCTCGTTCGCTCTCTCTCCTCGTTCGCTCTCTCCCCCTTTTTTTTGTTTTTTTTAAAAAGCCTCTCTCTCTCTCGTTCGCTCTCTCTCTCGTCCCGTTCGCTCTCTCTCTCTCGTTCGCTCTCTCTCTTGATTTCTTTTCTAGTTGTTCTTTTTTTGGTTGGTTCTTCTGTTGTTTTTCTCTTGCTTTTAGCTCTTCTCTCTTTGCTCTTCTCTCTTTCGCTCTCTCTGTTCGCTTCTTCTCTTTCATGGCTTTCTCTTTGGTTTTCTCTTCGTTGTCTTATGTCTCTCTCGTTGCTCTCTCTCTTTAGCTCTCTCTTCGTTGTTTTTGTTGCTCTCTCTTCTCGTTCGGCTCTCTCTTGGTTGGCTCTCTCTCTGTTGTTCTCTCTCTCGTTCGTTCTCTCTCTCTTCTCGTTTCGCTCTCTCTCTCGTTCGTTAGTTCTTTCTCTCTGTTTCTCTCTCTCGTTCCTTCTCTCTCTCGTTCCTTCTCTCTCTCGTTCCTTCTCTCTCTCGTTCCTTCTCTCTCTCGTTCCTTCTCTCTCTCGTTCCTTCTCTCTCTCGTTCCTTCTCTCTCTCGTTCCTTCTCTCTCTTCTCTTCTTCGTTCTCTCTCTCTCGTTCTTTCCCTCTCTCCTCGTTCGTTCTCTCTCTCTCCTCGTTCGTTCTCTCTCTCTCTCCGTTCGTTCTCTCTCTCTCTCTCGTTCCTCTCTCTCGTTCTCTCTCTCGTTCGTCTCTCTCTCTCGTTCGCTCTCTCTCTCGTTCCTCTCTTCTTTCTCTCTCTCGTTCGCTTCTCTCTCTCTCGTTCGCTCTCTTCTCTTCCGTTCCTCTCTCTCTCCCGTTCGCTCTCTCTCTCTCGTTCGCTCTTCTCGTTCGTTCTCTCTCTCGCTCTCTTTTCTCTTCGTCTCTTCTTCTTCTCTCTCTCTCTTCTCTCTCGTTCGTTTCTCTCTTCCTCTCTCTCGTTCGCTCTCTCTCGTTCGTTCTCTCTCTCTTCGTTCTCTCTCTCTCTCTCGTTCGCTCTCTCTCTTCGTTCGCTCTCTCTCTCTGATTCGCTCTCTCTCGTTCCTCTCTCTCTCTCGTTCGCCTTCTCGTTCCTCTCTCTCTCTGTTTCTCTCTCTCGTTCGCTCTCTCTCTCTTCGCTCTCTCTCTTCTCGTTCCTCTCTCTCTTCGTTCTCTCTCCTCTCTCTCTTCGTTCTTTTCTCTCTCTCTTCTTCTCTCTCTCGTTCTTTCTCTCTCTCTCTCGTTCGTTTCTCTCTCTCTTCGTTTCTCTCTCTCGTTGAATCTCTTCTCGTTGGCTCTCTCTCTCGTTGAAATATCTCTCTTGTTCGCTCTCTCTCTCGTTCGCTCTCGTTTCGAAATCTCTCTCAGTTCGCCTCTCTCTCGTTGCTTCTCTCTCTCGTTCGCTCTCTCTCTCGTTCGCTCTCTCTCTCGTTCGTTCTCTCTCTCGTTCGTTCTCTCTCTCGTTCGTTCTCTCTCTCGTTCGCTCTCTCTCTCGTTCGTTCTCTCTCTCTCTCTCTTCGTTCTCTCTCTCTCGTTCGCTCTCTCTCTCTCGTTCGTTCTCTTCCTCTCTCTCGTTCGTTTCTCTCTCTCGTTCGTTCTCTCTCTCTCTCGTTCGTTCTCTCTCTCTCTCGTTCGTTCTCTCTCTCTCTCGTTCGTTTCTCTCTCTTCGTTCTTCTCTCTCTCTCTCGTTAGTTCTCTCTCCGTTCGTTCTCTCTCTCGTTCGTTTCTCTCTTCTGTTCGTTCTCTCTCTTCGTTCGTTCTCTCTCTCGTTCGTTCTCTCTCTCTCGTTGGTTCTCTCTCTCTTGTTCGTTCTCTCTCTCTTTCGTTGTTCTCTCTCTCTGTTCGTTCTCTCTCTCTCGTTCGTTCTCTCTCTCTCGTTCGTTCTCTCTCTCTCGTTCGTTCTCTCTCTCTCGTTCGTTCTCTCTCTCTCTCGTTCGTTCTCTCTCGTTCGTTCTCTCTCTCTCGTTCGTTCTCTCTCTCTCGTTCGTTCTCTCTCTCTCTCTCTCTCGTTCTCTCTCTTGTTCGTTCTCTCTCTCTTGTTCGTTCTCTCTCTCTCTCTCGTTCGTTCTCTCTCTCTCTCTCTCGTTCGTGTTCTCTCTCTCTCTCTCGTTCGTTCTCTCTCTCGTTCGTTCTCTCTCTCTCTCTCTCTCGTTTATTCGCTTTACCTCATTTACTCACCTCTCACCCTACATTAAGACTAAAAATATTTTAAGGTAAGTAATGAGTGTACTGTATATGCATTTTATCACACTATTGCACTTTAAATGTCATAGTATATTATGTGTGGGTGGGAGGTTGGGTGGGCTGGCCTGGCTGTCTACCATACCTCCCACACATGACTTCCTACAAATAAATACTACTCACTTCTGCTAGTTAGGCAGTGTTACCCCATGATGCACTGTGTGAACCTCCCTGGTTCAACATCATGAGGTTATAGGAGACCCTAACAATTGAGCCAAAATAAAAAATACTGCCACAATAAATTGTGCATACTAGTACATCAGACACACAATCATCTGCATACCAGTACATTAGACACAGTTAAAAGGTTAACTAATTCAAAATCCTCAAGGAGCAGAGAAGCAGCATCTCAAATTTCCTTATTAGAAAAAAAAGAAGACATAGGACCCAAGCCTTTTTCACCTTGGCACCTACAGAACCCATTAAAAATTGAAGATTTAATTTAGATAAGATCCACTAATGTTGAAGGTCTGAAGCTGATGTTAAGAGGCATTCTCAAGTTATCAAACAGAAAAAAAAAGTTTTTTTTTTTTAACCAAGTCGGCCGTCTCCCACCGAGGCAGGGTGACCCAAAAAGAAAGAAAATCCCCAAAAGAAAATATTTTAATCATCATTCAACACTTTTTACCTCACTTACACATAATCACTGTCTTTGCAGGGGCGCTAAAATACGACAGTTCAGAAAATCCTTCAGAACCGCCAATATCTCAATCCCCTCCTTTAAAGTGCAGGCATTGTACTTCCCATTTCCAGGATTCAAGTCCAACTGAATCAATTAACTGGTTTCCCTGAATCCCTTCAAAAAATATTACTCTGCTCACACTCCAGCAGCTCGTCAGGCCCCAAAAACCATTCGTCTCCATTCACTCCTAACACGCTCACACATGCTTGCTGAAAGTCCAAGCCCTTTGCCACAAAACTCCTTTACCCCCTCCCTCCAACCTTTTCGAGGACGACCCCTACCCTGCCTTCCTTTCCCTACAGATTTATACACTCTCCAAGTCATTCTACTTTGATCCATTCTCTCTAAATGACCAAACCACCTCAACAACCCCTCTTCAGCCCTCTGACAAATACTTTTAGTAACTCCACACCTCCTAGATAGTAGGTTGGTAGACACCAATCGCCCAGGGAGGTACTACCATCCTGCCAAGTGAGTGTAAGACTAAAGCCTGTAATTGTTTTACATGATTGTAGGAGTCTTTTTTTTCTGTCTCATAAACATGCAAGATTTCAGGTACATCTTGCTACTTATACTTACACTTAGGTCACACTACACTTTCATGTACAAGCATATATATACACACCCCTCTGGGTTTTCTTCTATTTTCTTATAAGTTCTTGTTCTTATTTCCTCTCTCCATGGGGAAGTGGAACAGAATTCTTCCTCCGTAAGCCATGCGTGTCGTAAGAGGCGACTAAAATGCCGGAAGCAAGGGGCTAGTAACCCCTTCTCCTGTATATATTACTAAATGTAAAAGGAGAAACTTTCGTTTTTCCTTTTGGGCCACCCCGCTTCGGTGGGAAACGGCCGACGTGTTGAAAGAAGAAAGACCTCCACACCTCCTCCTAATTTCCATACTGAATTTTCTGCATAATATTTGCACCACACATTGCCCTTAGACAGGACATCTCCACTGCCTCCAGCCGCCTCCTCGCTGCAGCATTTGCAACCCATGCCTCACACCCATATAAGAGTGTTGGCACCACTATACTTTCGTATATTCCCTTCTTTGCCTCCATGGATAACGTTTTTTGTCTCCACAGATACCTCAATGCACCACTCACCTTTTTTCCTTCATCAATTCTATGGTTAACCTCATCCTTCATAAACCCATCTGCTGACAAGTCAACTCCCAAATATCTGAAAACATTCACTACTTCCATAATCCCTCTCTCCAATGTGATATCCAATTTTTCTTTATTTGAATCGTTTGATACCCTCATCACCTTACTCTTATCTATGTTCACTTTCAGCTTTCTACCTTTACACTCCCTCCCAAACTCGTCCACTAACCTTTGCAACTTTGCTTTAGAATCTCCCATAAGCACAGTATCATCAGCAAAAAGTAACTGTGTTAACTCCCATTCTGCATTTCATTTCCCATAATTTAATAACACCCCTCTCCCCAACACCCTAGCATTTACTTCTTTTACAACCCCATCTATAAATATATTAAACAACCATGGTGACATTACACATCCCTGTCTATACCTTTGAAGAATTTCGAGAGTTTCTCTACTCTCTGAGCCCGGCCATGGGCCAGGCTCGTCTGGTGCTTGCCTGGTCAACCAGGCTGTTGCTGCTGGAGGCCCACTGCCCCACATATCCGTCACAACCTGGTTGATCTGGCACCTGGTGAAGATACTTGTCCAATTTCCTCTTGAAGGCTTCTACACTTGTTCCAGCCATGTTTCGGATATCTTCTGGTAAGATGTTGAATAGTCTGGGACCCCGGATGTTGATACAGTGCTCCCTTATTGTCCCCACAGCACCCCTCCTCCTCACTGGGTTTATTTTACACTTCCTCCCATATCTTTCACTCCAGTATGTTGTCATGGCAGTGTGCAGATTTGGGACCAGGCCCTCGAGTACTTTCCAGGTACGTATATATTATCATGTATCTCTCTCTCCTCCACTCCAATGAGTACATGTTCAAGACTTGAAGGCGTTCCCAATAATTTAGATTCTTCACTGGCTCAATGTGAGCCATAAATGATCTCTGTATTTGTTCCAGCTCTGATATTTCTCCTGCTTTGAACGGGGCCGTCAGCACTGAGCAATATTCTAAGTGAGGGAGCACTAGCGATTTGAAGTGTGTCACAATCAGCATTATTTCCCTTGTTTTGAAAGTTCTCAATACGTACCCCATTATCTTCCTGGCTGTTGTGATCTTTGTCTTGTTATGGTCTTTAAAAGAAAGATCAGCAGACATAATTATTCTCAAGTCCTTTACGTGTTCCTTTTGTTCTATTTGGTGGCCCTCTTGAGTTTTGAATACAGTGGTACCTCGAGTTACGATGGTCCCCAAAATCGCCCTTTTATGTAAGTTTATTTTTTTAAATGCTTTTGTAAGTATATTTTTGGGGGTGTAAAAGGACTAGTCTATTTTACATTATTCCTTATGGGGATAAATTCGTTTGGTAATGGCACTTGAACAGCATTCTCGAACGAAAAAATATCGTAACTCGAGGTACCACTGTATAGTGTTCCTTTTGAGTTCTTCATTCTTTTCATACCTAAGCAGCTGAAACTTATCACCATTGAATGTCATGTTGTTCTCCACTGCCCACTGGAAAACCTTGCTTATGCCTTCCTGTAATTTTTCAGTGTCCTCTACCGTAGTGACTTTCATGCTTATTTTAGTGTCATCTGCAAATGATGATACAAAAGTGTGCCGGGTGTTTTTATCTATGTCTGCTATGAGGATGAGAAACAGCAGAGGTGCCAGGACAGTGCCTTGGGGCACTGAGCTTTTGACCTGGCTGATGCTGGAACTTGCCCTGTTCACTACTACTTTTAGTGTTGTGTGTGTTAGGAACTCGAAAATCCATCTGCCTACCTTCCCCATAATGCCCATGGCCCTCATTTTGTGTGCTATCACTCCATGATCGCATTTGTCAAACGCCTTTGCAAAATCTATGTAAATCACATCTGCGTTTTGGTCGTCTTCCAATGCCTCTGTAATTCTGTCATAACGGTTCAGCAGCTGTGACAGGCATGATTGTCCTGCTCTAAAGCCATGCTGGTTCGGGTTATGTTGGTGGTGCTGGTCCATGAACTTTGTAATCTGCTGTCTCATCACTCTTTCGAAGATTTTTATGATGTGAGAAGTTAGGGCTACTAGTCTGTAAATTTTAGCTAGTGCTCTACTACCTCCCATATGCAAAGGAGCTATGTCTGCACTCTTCAAGTCCTCTGGCATTTCACCTAGATCTAAGCTCTTTCTCCAAAGAACACTAAGGGCTCTTGCTAATGGTATACTTTGCACTTCTTTATAAATAAAGCATTCCATGAATCTGGTCCAGATGCTGAGTGAGTGGGCATGTTGTCCATTTCTTTTTCGAAATCTATGGGATTTGTACTAATGTCAGTTAGTTGGTCTGTGCAGCCTTCTGCTGGAGTGAAAAATATTTCTAAGACCTACTTTTACCGGGAAGTAATCTCCCTCTCTCCTACACACCCTAACCCGAGCCTCACTATCCTCATAAAAACTCTTCACAGCATTCAGTAACTTACTACCTATTCCATACACTTGCAACATCTGCCACATTGCTCCCCTATCCACTATCATATGCTTTTTCTAAATCCATAAATGCAATGAAAACTTCTCTACCTTTATCTAAATACTGTTCACATATATGCTTCAATGTAAACACTTGATCTACACATCCCCTACCCACTCTAAAACCTCCTTGCTCATCTGCGATCCTACCCTCTCTTACCTCTAATTCTTTCAACAATAACCCTACCGTACACTACCTGGTATACTCAGTAAACTTATTCCCCTATAATTTTTACAATCTTTTTTGTCACCCTTTCCTTTATATAAAGGAACTATACATGCTCTCTGCCAATCCTTAGGTACCTTCCCCTCTTTCATACATTTATTAAACAAAAATACCAACCAATCCAACACAATATCTCCCCCTGCTTTTAACATTTCTGTCATGACCCCATCAGTTCCTGCTGCTTTACTCTCTTTCATTCTACGTAATGCCTCACGCACCTCCCCCACACTCACATCCTGCTCTTCCTCACTCCTAAAAGATGTTATACCTCCCTGGCCAGTACATGAAATTACCCCCTCCCTTTCTTCATCGACATTTAAAAGTTCCTCAAAATATTCCCACCATTGAGAGATAACACAATAAGTGTCCAGGGCCCAAGACTGTTCAACTGCCTCCCAGCATACATAAGGGGGATTACCAATAGACTCTGGCTGTTTTCAAGAAGGCACTGGACAGGCACTTAAAGTCAGTACCTGACCAACCGGGCTGTGGTTCGTACGTCAGTTTTCGTGCAGCCAGCAGTAACGGCCTGGTTGATCAGACCCTGATCCACCATGAGGCCTGGTCTCATACCGAGCCACGGGGCATTGACCCCCGAAACCCTCTCCAGGTAAATTTACCCAATTCCTCCAGTTCCCCATCAACTAACTCCTCTACTCTGTTTTTAACTGACAAATCCATGCGTTCCCTAGGCTTTCTTATTTATCTCACTCCAAAAATTTTTCTTATTTTCAGCAAAATTTTTTGAAAGTGCCTCTCCCACACTATCATTTGCTCTCCTTTTGCAATCTCTCGCCACTCTCTTCACCTTTCTTTTATTTTCCATATACTCTTCTTATATCACTTCTGCTTTGTACAAACCTCTCATAAGCTACCTTTTTTTCCTTTTATCACACCCTTTACTTCATCATTCCACCAATCACTCCTCTTTCCTCCTGCACCCACCCTCCTATAGCCACAACCTTCTGCCCCACATTCTAATACTGCCTTTTTAAACTAGTTGCTTATATCTCACCTTAACTTCCTCCTCCCTTAGTTTATACACTTTCACCTCTCTCTAACTTGTTGCCATTTTCATTTTGTCCCATCTATCTCTTACTTTAACTGTAGCTAAAACTAAATAATGATCCAATATATCCATTGCCCCTCTATAAACATGTACATCCTGAAGAATACCCATAAAGCTTTTATCCACCAACACATAATCTAAGAAACTAGTGGCACCCCGGTTTACGATATTTTTTCGTTCCAGAATGCTGTTCAAGTGCCATTACCAAACAAATTTATCCCCATAAGGAATAATGTAAAATAGACTAGGCCTTTTAGACCCCCAAAAATACACTTAAGGGCGAGTTTGGAGACCATCGTAAACCGGGGTACCACTGTACTTTCATTACGTGCTATATCATACCTTGTGTACTTATTTATCCTCTTTTTCATAAAATATGTATTATTTATTACCAAACCTCTTTCTACACATACAGTGGAACCTTGGTTTCCGTCATTAATTAGTTCCAGAAAGTCTGACGAAAACTGAAGCAATATTTCCCATAAGAAATAATGTAAATCCAATTAATCCATACCAGACACCCAAAAGTATTAACAAAAAATACATTTTATAGAGAATAACTATAGTTTTACATAAAGAAAACAATGAGAAATAAATATAAAGGACTAATGAAATGGATAAATGATCATTTAATATCACTTTTACCTTCATTGAAGACTTGTTGGCGTATGGAAGACGCAAGGAGGTGAGAGGGAGGAGGAGAGGTTATTGGTTGGAAGGGAAATCCCCCTCCATAAGGACTTCAGATATCAAGTCCCTATCTGGGGTTACTTACCTTCTTTGTCTTTTACTGGCACTGGACCCCTGTCACACAAATAATCTGTCCAGAGAGGTCTGTTTCTAGCATCTCTAAGATTTACCTAAAATGGGACAAGGCATTGTCACTGAACAAGTTGCAGACATGGTTTGCAACAGCTTTGTTAGGGTGATATTTCTCCACAAAACTTTGCAACTCACTCCACTTTGCACACATGTCCTTAGTCGCTGAAGAAGGCACATTCTCCCCTCTCTCTTCCTCCTCCTCCTCTTGAATTCTATCGTGTTTCTCGCCTTTTTTATCAAAGGGCTACCACTCGGAACTTTCTTTGGCCCCATGGTGGCTTATTTAGCAGTCGCACTCAATAAACAACCACAAAAAACAATGGATTACAGCCTTTCCTCACTTAGCGACGTACTCGTTTACCGACGTCTTGAACTTATGACAGGCTCTCTGACCAGTATTCATACCTAAATAATGTACAATGGAACCCCGGTTAACGAACACCCCGGAAATCGTGCAATTATGTAAGTATAATATTGTAAGTGCTTGTGGAAGTGTATTTTTGGGAGTCTGAAATAGACTAACCTAAATGACATTTTTTCTTAAGGAAGTAAATTCGTTCGGTAATGGCACTTGAGCAGGCTTCTGCAATGAATTTTTTTCGTTAACCGGGGTTCCACTGTACAGTGGTCCCTTGGTTTTCGTGCATCTCCAAACTCGAACATTTATGTAAGTGTATTTTCGTAAGTGCTGTTGCAAGTGTATTTTTGGGGGTCTGAAATAGACTAACCTACGTGACATTATTTCTTAAGGAAGTAAATTCGTTCGGCAATGGCACTTGAGCAGCATTCTGGAACGAATTTTCGGCGAAAACCGAGGGACCACTGTATATCAGAGCTGATTTCTTCTATTCTGTTTATTTCAATATATACAGTAAACTACTGTATAAACATTTAAGAATATACCAGAAATGTTATAAATGGTGCAAAGGTGACATTAA
The DNA here is from genome assembly GCA_009830355.1 of Cherax destructor. NCBI lineage: Eukaryota > Metazoa > Arthropoda > Malacostraca > Decapoda > Parastacidae > Cherax > Cherax destructor. The sequence goes on along the minus strand of WNWK01009937.1, from coordinate 49,801 downwards.
AACAATATCAGAGATGGTTGACACCAACTCACTACCATTATAGTATGCTCCTCGCTGAGCGACGAATTCATTTAACGACGTGGTCTCAGGAACGCAACTCTGTCGTTAAGTGAGAAGCTGTATTACGAAATGTTTTGGATGAACGCGAAGGTAATGATCACTCAATGAGAAATAAAGCCAGACTGACTCGGAACGTATGGGATGCTTTGTGTGGTCGCGGGCAGGCGGACACATTCGGTACGGTGGACCGACAAAAACCAAGGTGATGAACAAAAACTGGGACAAAATTTTGACGAAAAAAGTACATAGTCGCAAACCGAATTTGACAAAAACCAGGGCAAACGAAAACCGAGGTTCCACTGTAGTTCAATTAAAGGCTCCCCATTTTCATTTACCCCTGGCACCCCAAATTTACCTCATACTCTCTCCACAACATTTTTACCCACTTTAGCATTAAGATCCTCAACCACAAGTACTCTCTCACTTGGTTCAAAACTCCCCAAGCACTCACTCAACATTTCCCAAAATCTCTCTCTCTCCTCCACACTTCTCTCTTCCCCAGGTGCATAAACATTTACTATAACCCACTTTTCACATCCAACCCTTATTTTACTCCACATAATCCTTGAATTTATACATTTATATTCCCTCTTTTCCTGGCATAACTTATCATTCAACATTATTGCTACTCCTTCCTTAGCTCTAACTCTATTAGAAACCCCTGACCTAATCCCATTTATTTCTCCCCACTGAAACTCTCCTATCCCCTTCAGCTTTGTTTCACTTAAAGCCAGGACATCCAGCTTCTTTTCATTCATAACATCCACAATCATTTCTTTCTTATCATTCGCACAACATCCACGCACATTCAAACATTCCACTTTGACGGTTTTCTTCTTTTTCTTTTTAGTAAATTATACGGGAAAAGGTCTTACTAGTCCACTGCTCCTGGCATTTTAGTTGACTTTTACAACACGCATGCGTTATGGAGGAAAGATTCTTATTCCACTTCCCCATGGATATGAAAGGAAAACAATAAGAACAAGAGCTATTAAGATAAAATCAAAGAAAAACTCAGATGAGTGTGTATACATAAACGTGTACATGCATGTGTAGTGTGACTTAAGTGTAAGAAGTAGCAAAACGTACTTGGAATCTTGCATGTTTATTAGACAGAAAAAAAGACACCAGCAATCCTACCATCATGTAAAACAAATACAGGCTTCCGTTTTACACTCATTTGGTAGAAGGTATACCCCCGAGTGGTTGCTGTCTACTGATCTTTCTTCTTCTTTCAACAAATCGGCCGTTTCCCACCAAGGCGGGGCGGCCCAAAAAGAAAAACAAAAGTTTCTCTTTTTAACTTTAGTAATGTATACAGGAGAAGGGGTTACTAGCCCCTTGCTCCCGGCATGTTAGTCGATTCTTACGACACGCATGGCTTACGGAGGAAGAATTCTGTTCCACTTCCCCATGGAGATAAGAGGAAATAAGAACAAGAACTAGTAAGAAAATAGAAGAAAACCCAGAGGGGTGTGTATATATATGCTTGTACATGAATGTGTAGTGTGACCTAAGTGTAAGTAGAAGTAACAAGACATACCTGAAATCTTGCATGTTTATGAGACAAAAAAAGACACCAGCAATCCTACCATAATGTAAAACAATTACAGGCTTTCGTTTTACACTCACTTGGTAGACGGTATACCCCCGAGTGGTTGCTGTCTACTGATCTTTCTTCTTTCAACACGTCGGCCGTTTCCCACCGAAGCGGGGTGGCCCAAAAGGAAAAACGAAAGTTTCTCCTTTTACATGTAGTAATATATACAGGAGAAGGGGTTACTAGCCCCTTGCTCCCGGCATTTTAGTCGCCTCTTACGACACACATGGCTTACGGAGGAAGAATTCTGTTCCACTTCCCCATGGAGATAAGAGGAAATAAGAACAAGAACTAGTAAGAAAATAGAAGAAAACCCAGAGGGGTGTGTGTATATATATATGCTTGTACATGAATGTGTAGTGTGACCTAAGTATAAGTAGAAGTAACAAGACATACCTGAAATCTTGCATGTTTATGAGACAAAAAAAAAGACACCAGCAATCCTACCATCATGTAAAACAATTACAGGCTTTCGTTTTACACTCACTTGGTAGACGGTATACCCCCGAGTGGTTGCTGTCTACTGATATGGACATTAAATTAACCATGATACGTACACTATTATTGAGAGTTTGAAGATGATCAGACAAGAAATTCTTAAGTAACGTTCTTAGTTTAACCCTTTCAGGGTCCGTTCCATAGATCTACGGCTTTAAAGCCAGGGTCCAAACTGTAGATCTACGTCATGAGCTCAGCTCACTCAGGTAACCTTTGAGCGGTAAATTTGGACCTAGATATGAGAGAACACATCTATGTGGTAAATGTGCACCACATAATACAAATCCTGCAACACGCAGTACATAATGAGAAAAAAACTGCGACCGTAATTTTGGATTAAAACAGCGACTTTGCAGTGTTTTTTCGTATGCTTTTTAGAGATGTATTCGTGATTTCTTGGTCTCATTTGATAAAATGGAATATATATTACAGAAATAGAGATGATTTTGATTGGTTTTAGTACTGAAAATGGCTTAAAACTGAGCTCATAGTAGAAATGTTAAATTTTTGCCGATGTTCAAGAGCAAACAAATGTAGTCACGAGTCTAATACGTGTCAGCTGGTGGGTCTAATATACGTTCATGAATGTGCTGAATTATTTATACAATTATTACAACATTGCATAACAGTAAATCTTCTATTTTTTGGTGTGAATAAATATTCATTATGTGAATAAAAAATAAAAATGGAATTCATTTGTAAAGCCTGAAAACGTAACTAATGAACAGAGGAAATGTTAGTTTAGTGCCAGGAATGCCTGCATTGTTTATTCTGGATCCTATTTTGAAATTGGAATATTTTGAACCTTGTGTTAAATTGGCCAAATTACCAAATTCAGATCACTTTATTAGGTAGTTGAAACAGTTGACTGGGCAATTTTTTGTGCTCAATTGACAAAATAGAAGTAATACTAGTGAAATAGCTAAGAATTTGGTCGACTGGAATAATGTAATTGGCCTAAAATGGGAGTCAAAGTCGGCAAAATCGCCGATGCGTAAATATCGCTGACGAATCAAAATTCGCGAGAGCATAATTTCGTCAATTTTTCATCAAATTTCATACTTTTCACTTTATTACCCTCAGAAAAAGATTCTCTACCATTTCATAAGAAAAAATAAAAAAAATATTTGAAAATTCTTGGACCCTGGCTGTCACTCTGAGATTTGGCCGCTAGAATTTATGCGTATTAACACGTCCAAAACAGCGGCTCGTAAGACGTATATATACGACCAAAACAGTCAAAGGGTTAAAGGCACTAGAATTTTGGCAAATAAATACGGGACCGACACTGGCTATCAAGCCGTACATATAAGGGACCGACCCTGAAAGGGTTAAGTAATGTTCTCAGTTTAAGTAATGTTCTCAGTTTAAGTAATGTTCTCAGTTTAAGTAATGTTCTCAGTTTAAGTAATGTTCTCAGTTTAAGTAATGTTCTCAGTTTAAGTAATGTTCTCAGTTTAAGTAATGTTCTCAGTTTAAGTAATGTTCTCAGTTTAACCCTTAAACTGTCCACACGTAGATATACGTTCACTCGCGAAAGTGACCGAACGTATATCTACGTTTTATTTTACATTCGTTCAAATTTAGCACGATAGGCCCGAGTCGCCTAGACATGAGAGAATGGGTCTGCGCCCTCAGTGTGCGCAGTATGAAAAAAATCGGGGACGCCAGGGTACCGCATGGTAGCCCCAGTTAGTTTCAGCTACATCTTGGGTCAACATCATGGCACACCCCCGTGATTCACTCACGCCTCGTCGTATTAACACTCTACTATTCTCGGAAAGTGATAGAGAACGCGAGCTTAGTGGATTTGACAGTGATATAGCCATTAATAATCAAGGAATTAGTGAAACTATTGATGACAACCCAGATGACCCTCAGCCCATCACCTCTGGGGTGGCCAGTGTGGACAGTGTGGCCATACCAGACCCTCAGCCCAGCACATCTGGTGTGGCCAGTGTGGCCACAGACCCTCAGCCCAGCACCTCTGGGGTTGCTAGTGTTACTACCCAAAGGCAGCTCCGCAAGAGGAAATTATCATTTTCCATGTGTTATGATAGTGACGATAGTGAAGGTGATATAAGTGACGATGATGAAATCGATTTTATGCCCATAGACGATTCGTCGAGTGACAGTGATTATCATTATTCCCCAGTGAAACGTACTTATGGGCGTCATTACCTACGTTCAGGCAGTGTGCCATATGCAGTCAGAGGCAAGGGTCGTGGCAGTTCACGATCCAAAACCCCAGCCACTGATAGTGAAAGTGATAATGAAGGAGAGTATGCTGGGATGGAGGAAGAGGTGGTGGGTGGCATGGTGCCTGGACCTCGTGGCGCGGTGTGTGGACAGACAAAGGACCACGAGGCACCCTCTCAATCATGTGCTGGCCCCACTCCCGTCCCTCCTGCTCCCCCACGTCCCATGCCACAGGTCCACCCTGCACCATCTGATCGTGAATGGAAGTGGACTGAACATACACCATTCGTGCCACATCCTTTCAATTTTGATGGCAGTGGAAGTGGCATCATGCCACACTGTCCCATCACAAATGAGTCTACAGAGTTAGATTATTTTCAACTATACTTTGATGATCCAATAATGAACCTGATTGTTACTCAGACCAACCTGTACTACCAGTATACAATGGACCATGCAGATTTTTCAGAATCGTCACGGCTGCGCAGGTGGAAAGATACAACTGTGGCTGAAATGTATTTATTCCTTGGCACTGTCATGCTTATGCCACACACATATAAGAACAATATAGCAAACTACTGGTTCACAGACCACTTAATTAGCACTCCAGTTTTCCGTGACCTCCTTCCCTGCAACAGATTCCTTATGTTGCTGAGAATGTTGCACTTCTCAGATAGGAATACACCAAACCGAAATGACCTCCTCTACAAAATCCGGGAATTGTTTATGTATCTCAAGCAAAAATTCAGTGCCTACTTTTATCCATTCAAGAACATTGTTGCTGACGAGTCCTTGATTCTGTTCAAGGGACGACTGTCATTCAAAGAATATATACCAAGCAAACGTAATCGCTTTGGTATAAAACTGTTTGTTATGTGTGACTGTGAGACTGGTCTTGTGTTGGATGTCATTATCTACACAGGTAAAAATACACTTGATGATACCAGGCGCATGTTGGGCATTTCTGGTGATGTTGTTCGCAAGATGATGCAGCCATACCTTGGCAAGGGCCATACATTGTTCACAGACAACTGGTACACAAGCCCTATGCTTGCTGATTTCCTACGTGTGAACAATACTGATATATGTGGAACAGTGAGAAGAAATAGAAAACACATGCCAAAGTTCACTGGAGGAAGTGTAGTGCAGGCGTTTCATGCCAATAACATCATGGCACTGTCATGGCATGACAAAAGGGACGTGACATTGCTGTCAACCATCCACAGAAACGAGATGGTACAAACAGACAGAATGAGCAAGCTCAACAAATCAACCTATTGAAAAGCCACCTGTTGTCATCGACTATACAAACAATATGTGACTAGTCGACAAGTGTGACATGATGATAGGCTTTGTTGACTGTGTGCGTAGGAGTCGCAAGTGGTATATAAAAGTGTTTTTCCACCTTGTGGACATTGCAATGCTCAATGCCTTCAACATGAATGAAATAAAGACTGGGAAGCGACAACGATATGCAGAATTCACCTAAATGTCATCAAGCAGATAGGGAGAAAGTATGGTACCACACCTATACCTGCCACTCCACAGCGACCTGTCACCCCATAACAGCGACCTGTCACTCCACAACAGGACCTGTCACTCCACAACCAGAGGGGAAGTGCCCAACTGAATAATCCTAACTGTCACTGCCTGATACCATTAACATCTACTCCAAAGAAGAAGTACTCTCAGAAAAAGTGTGTTGTGTGTGCTTACAGTACACAGCGACCCCAAGTGCAAAAGACACACGATACATGTGTCAGCAATGTGGAGTGGCACTCTGTATGAATCCACGCTTCTTCGAGTATCATACAGTGGTGGACTTCTAGAAACATAAATAGGACCTGTAAATACCTTGTATATACAGTGGTACTACTATATTTCATTCAGAATGTGTTCAATGCCATTACAACAATTTATCTCTTAAAATGTTGTAAAATAGACTAGTCCTTTTAGACCCAAAATTACACTTACAAAGCATTTAAAAATAAACCCTAAAAGGTGATTTGGGGACCATCTAAACAGGTACTATTGAAACAATAGTAAGGATTGACCCGGTGTACAAATTTATTTATCAGTGAACATGTGTTGTGACAGTATGATTACAATTCAGTAACAAACATTTGTGTCAAACAAAATTGGCAATGAAAGAATAGATCTGCATCAAAACATTATTACCATAGCATGAACAACAGAAAATGGAAAATGGTAGTGCTCCATGTTGCCGACACCACATCATTTAGCACCAACTTCACGGGCTTATATCTCGGTAAGTACTGGCCCTAAAATGTTTTTAGCCTATCCTATTTATAAAATGTGCTCTTCATTTTTAGAAAAAAACGATTTTTTTTTTTTCAAAATATTCGGTCACTTTCGCGAGTGAACGTATATCTACGTGTGGACAGTTTAAGGGTTAAAAAATGTATTTTTTGTTAATAATTTTGGGTGTCTGGAACGGATTAATTGTATTTATATTAATTCTAATGGGAAATATTATTTCAGTTTTAGGCCGACCTTCTGGAACGGATTACGGCCAATAACCGAAGGTCCACTGTACCACCTTCCTTCCCTTCATGCTTCTCTGTGATTAGTTAATGGTTCAATTCAGACAGAAACATAATAAATTTCCTTTTCCTACTTGCAGGTTATCACATATCAGTATTGCTCTAAATTCGAGAACTGGTATCGTTATTGGAAATTTTGTTTGATATCGTCCCAGCCCTAGTGCATATAGCATAACTTCCCATGGAAATACTAGCTGTCTCCAGCAGTCATCTTAGTAAAGTAAGAAACAAAGTAACACTTCTAGAGTTAATACTCATGTTTAGAAGCATTTTTAAGGCACTTAAAATTAAACATAGAGTACAGGATGTTGTTATTATTATGGTATTATTATATTTATTGTAGGTAGTAGGTTGGTAGACAGTAACCACCCAGGGAGGTACTACCATCCTGCCAGGTGACTGTGAAACAGAAACCTGAAATTGTTTTACATGATGGTAGGATTGCTGGTGTCTTTTTTCTGTCTCATAAACACGCTGGATAACAGGTATATCTAGCTACTTCTACTTACACTTTAGGTCACACTACACAGGCATGCACATGCATATACAGTGGACCCCCGAGTTTCGTAAACCCCAGAAATCGTACAATTACAGTGGACCCCCGAGTTTTGTAAAAACTTCACTCCTTAAGTCTGCTCAAGCCCCATTACCGAACGAATTTACTCCCTTAAGGAAAAATGTCACGTACGTTAGTCTATTTCAGACCCCCAAAAATACACTTCCACAAGCACTCACAATTTTATACTTACATACTTGTACGATTTCCGGGGTTTACGAAACTCGGGGGTCCACTGTATGTAAGTATAATATTGTCAGTGCTTGTGGAAGTGTATTTCTGGGGGTCTGAAATAGACTAACCTACATGACATTTTTTCTTAAGGGAGTAAATTGATCAGTAATGGCGCTTGAGCAGACTTCAGGAGTGAAGTTTTTACGAAACTCGGGTCCACTTATATCATCACACATCTAGGTTTTTCTTCTTTTTCTTAATAGCTCTTGTTCTTTTTATTTTCTCTATTGTCCATGGGGAAGTGGAAAAGAATCTTTCCTACGTAAGCCATGCGTGTCGTATGAGGTGACTAAAATGCCAGGAGCAATGGGCTAGTAACCCCTTCTCCTGTACACATTTACTAAAAAAGAGAAGAAGAGAAACTTTATAAAACTGGGTTGTTTGAACGTGCGTGGATGTAGTGCGGATGATAAGAAAGAGATGATTGCTGATGTTATGAATGAAAAGAAGTTGGATGTCCTGGCCCTAAGCGAAACAAAGCTGAAGGGGGTAGGCGAGTTTCAGTGGGGAGAAATAAATGGGATTAAGTCAGGAGTATCTGAGAGAGTTAGAGCTAAGGAAGGGGTAGTAATAATGTTGAAGGATCAGTTATGGAAGGAGAAGAGGGAATATAAATGTGTAAATTCAAGGATTACAGTGGTACCTCGAGTTACAATATTTTTTCGTTCAAGAATGCTGTTCAAGTGCCATTACCAAACGAATTTATCCCCATAAGGAATAATGTAAAATAGACTAGTCCTTTTACACCCCCAAAAATATACTTACAAAAGCATTTAAAAAAATAAACTTACATAAAAGGGCGATTTTGGGGACCATCGTAACTCGAGGTACCACTGTATGTGGATTAAAATAAGGGTCGGATGTGAAAAGTGGGTCATAATAAGCGTGTATGCACCTGGAGAAGAGAGGAGTGTAGAGGAGAGACAGAGATTTTGGGAGATGTTAAGCGAATGTATAGGAACTTTTGAACCAAGTGAGAGAGTAATTGTGGTAGGGGACCTAAATGCTAAAGTAGGAGAAACATGTAGAGAGGGTGTGGTAGGTAAGTTTGGGGTGCCAGGTGTAAATGATAATGGGAGCCCTTTGATTGAACTTTGTATAGAAAGGGGTTTAGTTATAGGTAATACATATTTTAAGAAGAAGAGGATAAATAAGTATACAATATATGATGTAGGGCGTAATGACAGTAGTTTGTTGGACTACGTATTGGTAGATAAAAGACTGTTGAGTAGACTTCAGGATGTACATGTTTATAGAGGGGCCACAGATATACGTATCAGATCACTTTTTAGTTATAGCTACAATGGGAGTAAAAGGTAGATGGGATACAAGGAAAATAGAAGCAGTAAGTAAGAGAGAGGTGAAGGTTTATAAACTAAAAGAGGAGGCAGTTAGGGTAAGATATAAACAACTATTGGAGGATAGATGGGCTAGTGAGAGTGTAGGCAATGGGGTCGAGGATGTATGGGGTAGATTTAAAAATGTAGTGTTAGAGTCTTCAGCAGAAGTTTGTGAGTTTGTGGTTACAGGCGAGTGGGTGCAGGAGGGAAGAAGAGCGATTGGTGGAATGAAGATGTAAAGAGAGTAGTAAGGGAGAAAAAGTTAGCATATGAGAGGTTTTTACAAAGTAGAAGTGATGCAAGGAGGGAAGAGTATATTGGAGAGAAAAATAGAGGTTAAGAGAGTGGTGAAGCAATGTAAAAAGAGAGCAAATGAGAGAGTGGGTGAGATGTTATCAACAAATTTTGTTGAAAATAAGAAAAAGTTTTGGAGTGAGATTAATAAGTTGAGGAAGCCTAGGGAACAAATGGATTTGACAGTTAAAAATAGGAGAGGAGAGTTATTAACCCTTTGGGGGTCGACAGGCCTTCTGAGGAAAGTGTTCCTGGGGTCAAAAAATATTCGGAAAAAAAAAAAAAAAAATTCTTATGAAATGATAGTTTTTTTTTCTGAATCTAAATAGCTAAACAAAAAATTTTTGCGATCAATACTTACGGAGATATGGAGGCTTCAAGTTGACCCAAAATGATCTGGTGACAGCAACATCGGCGACTTCCGGTTGGCCGATAATCTTTTTTTTTTTTAAGTTGTTTTCTTATGAAATTTAATTTTTTTTTTTTTTCAAATAACTTTTATGGACTGTGAGACCAATATAAGTGCTGTTTTTCAAATATTCACTCGCTATTTCTTATAAAATAATGCCACAAAGTTTGTTATCACTAGTTTGTTTACAAAACATATTTACAACAATGTACAATGTACAATTATGTTTATAACTATTGTTCTCAATCATATATATACACATATTGAGTCACTGCAGATGTTTCTAGAAGTTCTGCAGCCTGTGGAAGTCTCTGAAACATGGTTCCATGCACAATGGTGTTTCACATTCCACACACATAAAACGAGTGTCTTTGCGTTTCTGTGGGCGTCTTTTTGTATGTGCACAGACATAACACCTCTTCTGAGCCTTTTTCTTGCAAGCAGTAGCAGGCAGTTTTGTTAAGAAGTGTTCACCACCAAGCCTCAGACGAGAGGGTAGTTATTGGTAATTTCGTGGGCTGTTTTCTACTGCAGGTGGTGTTTCTTGGTACTTGGTGATTATTTGCCTGATAACAGACAAACAAAATTTGCCATATGGTGGTTTGTTTGTGGTCTTCAACTTATAAACATTATAAGCATTGAGCATGGAAATGTCCAGAATGTGAAAAAAGAGTTTTATGTACCACTTATAACTCTTTCTAACACAATCAGCAAACCCAATCTGCATGTCACATTTGTCCACTGAACGCATATTGAGAGTGTAGTCCATCACAGCTGCAGGTTTTAGAATGGGTTCATCGGTCTCTCTATTCACCCTGCCACTGTCTGCCATTTCATTAGGGTGAATTGATGACAACAGTGTGATATCTCGTTTATCATGCCACCGAAATGCCATGATATCATTGGCAGCAAACGCCTGCACCTCACCTGTACGAGTGCCTGCACTGAACCTAGGCATATGCTTATGATTTGCACGCACTGTACCGCACACATCTGTCAAGTTCACTCGCAAAAAATCACTGAGGGAGGGGCTTGTGTACCAGTTATCAGTATATAATATATGCCCCTTGCCAAGATATGGTTCCATCATTGTTCTAACCACATCACCAGAGATACCCAGTAACTTCCTGGTATCTTTCAATGTATTACTTCCAGTGTACACAATAATATCCAATACAAGACCACTGTAGCAATCACAAAGCACAAACAACTTTATACCAAAGCGTTTCCTCTTGCTTGGTATATACTGCTTGAATGACAGAATTAGTGACTCGTCAATAACAAGCTTCCTGAAGGGATAAAAATACATATTGAACTTCTCTTTCAGATACAGAAACACATTCCTAATCTTATATAACCTGTCGGTTCTGTCAGGCCTGGTTTTGTCCGAAAAATGCAACATGCGTAGAAGTAGCACAAATCGATTCACTGGTATAATATCACTGAAAGCTGGTGTTGCAATCAATCTGTCTGTTGACCAATATGATTTGATACGGTGTTTATAGACATGCGGCATAAGCATTATTGTGGCAAAGAAAAGGTACATCTCTGCCACAGTTGTCTCCTTCCACTGGTGTAGACGTGATTTTGGTGAAAGAATCGTGTTTGCCATTGTGTAATCGAAGTATCTGTTGCTTTCTCTAATAATAATGTCTATCAGGGGTTCGTCAAAGAATAACTGGAAACATTCCAGTTCAGTGGCATTATTCCCAAGTGGACAAGATGGGTGTAATCCACTGTGACTTTCATCAAACTGATGGGGATTGGGAATAAAATTCGCAGCTTCCTGCCAATCCCAGGTGCGGTCTGCTGGTGGGTACTGGATATTTACAGGTGGTTGTGGGGGTTGTGGAAGTGGAGGTTGTAGTTGTGGGGGTTGGTGGGTGGGTGAGGGTTGCCTTTGTTGTAACTGAGCTGAGTCAGCGGCGTGGGTGCCAGCATGGTCCACTGCTGGTGCCTCGCGCGCCGCACCACCACCACCACTACCAGTTGCATGCGCATTTCTCATACCAATTGCAACGCTATCATCATCATTTTCACTATCACTTCCTGTTGTACGCCCACGGGATGTACTCCGAGATGTACTCCTAACCCTTGGAAGAGCATATGACACACTACCAGAGCGCATATACCGTCGTATATACTGATGCTTCACTGGTGAATATTCCTCTTCACTCGCGCTACTGGAACTATTTCGAAGGGCTTGGAGTTCATAGTCACTATCAGTATCATCACTATTGCTCACATCTGAGTCTGGGACATTAGAAAATAGGAGTTTCCGCCTTCGTTCTGGTACAACTGGCCGTGAACAGCACCAGAGGTGGACGGCTGTGGGTCATCTGGGTTTTCCTCACTTATACCGGTATTATGGTCACTAGTTTCGGTCACAACCGCCTCAAAACCTTGAAAGTCACCTTCACTAACACCCCCATCACTGTTAGAACTGTCACTGACGAATAAAAGTGTCCCAATTTGCCGAGGAGTAAGGTGTTTCTTGCTGTGAGGCATGGTGGAGAAGGTGTACTGAAATGGTGTTCCCACAATACACCACTGGGTGCCCGATTTTTTTCCTACTGCGCACACTGACCGCGCAGACCCATTCTCTCCTCCCTAGGCCTACCAGCTGTTTCCCGCTTAATTTGAAGCCGCTAGAATTTACGCGTACTAGTACGGCACCAACCCCTGCTCGTAAAATGTACTAGTACGGCACCGACCCCGAAAGGGTTAAATGGAGAGTTAGAGGTATCGGGAAGATGGAGGGAATATTTTGATTGATTGATTAATTCATGTTAAGCGCTAAACCCATGTGGGTCATTCAGCGCAAGACATGGTGGAGGCTCGATCCTCCGTCTGCTGAGCGCCAGACAGACTCGCTTCCTATTTGTACTCACCTACTGTCCGGGAATATTTTGAGGAGTTGTTAAATGTTGATGAAGACAGGGAAGCTGTGATTTCATGTATAGGGCAAGGAGGAATAACATCTTGTAGGAGTGTGGAAGAGCCAGTTGTGAGTGTGGGGGAAGTTCATGAGGCAGTGGGTAGAATGAAAGGGGGTAAGGCAGCTGGGATTGATGGGATAAAGATAGAAATGTTAAAAGCAGGTGGGGATATAGTTTTGGAGTGGTTGGTGCTATTATTTAATAAATGTATTGAAGAGGGTAAGGTACCTAGGGATTGGCAGAGAGCGTGTATTGTTCCTTTGTATAAAGGCAAAGGGGACAAAAGAGAGTGCAAAAATTATAGGGGAATAAGTCTGTTGAGTGTACCTGGTAAAGTGTATGGTAGAGTTATTATTGAAAGAATTAAGAGTAAGACAGAAAGCAGGATAGCAGATGAACAAGGTGGCTTTAGGAAAGGTAGGGGGTGTGTAGACCAAGTGTTTACAGTGAAACATATAGGTGAACAGTATTTGGATAAGGGTAAAGAGGTTTTTGTGGCATTTATGGATTTGGAAAAGGCATATGATAGGGTGGATAGGGGAGGCAATGTGGCAGATGTTGCAGGTGTATGGAATAGGAGGTAGGTTACTGAAAGCAGTGAAGAGTTTTTATGAGGATAGTGAGGCTCAGGTTAGTGTGTGTAGGAGGGAGGGGACTATTTCCCAGTAAAAGTGGGCCTTAGACAAGGATGTGTGATGTCGCCGTGGTTGTTCAATATATTTATAGATGGGGTTGTAAGAGAAGTGAATGCGAGGGTCTTGGCAAGAGGTGTGGGGTTAAAAGATAAAGAATCAAATACAAAGTGGGAGTTGTCACAGTTGCTTTTTGCTGATGACACTGTGCTTTTGGGAGATTCTGAAGAGAAGTTGCAGAGGTTGGTGGATGAATTTGGTAGGGTGTGTAAAAGAAGAAAATTGAAGGTGAATATAGGAAAGAGTAAGGTGATGAGGATAACAAAAAGATTAGGTGACAAAAGATTGGATATCATATTTGAGAGAGAGAGTATGGAGGAGGTGAATGTATTCAGATATTTAGGAGTGGACATGTCAGCAGATGGGTCTATGAAGGATGAGGTGAATCATAGAATTGATGAGGGGAAAAGGGTGAGTGGAGCACTTCGGAGTCTGTGGAGACAAAGAACTTTGTCCATGGAAGTAAAGAGGGGAATGTATGAGAGTATAGTTATACCAACACTCTTATATGGGTGTGAAGCATGGGTGATGAATGTTGCAACGAGGAGAAGGCTGGAGGCAGTGGAGATGTCATGTCTGAGGTCAATGTGTGGTGTGAATATAATGCAGAGAATTCGGAGTTTGGAAATTAGGAGGAGGTGCGGGATTACCAAAACTATTATCCAGAGAGCTGAGGAGAGGTTGTTGAGCTGGTTCGGACATGTAGAGAGAATGGAACGAGACAGAATGACTTCGAGAGTGTATAAATCTGTAGTGGAGGGAAGGCGGGGTAGGGGTCGGCCTAGGAAAGGCTGGAGGGAGGGGGTAAAGGAGGTTTTGTGTGCGAGGGGCTTGGACTTCCAGCAAGCATGTGTGAGCGTATTTGATAAGAGTGAATGGAGACAAATGGTTTTTAATACTTGAACTGCTGTTGGAGTGTGAGCAAAGTAACATTTATGAAGGGATTCAGGGAAACCAGCAGGCTGGACTTGAGTCCTGGAGATGGGAAGTACAGCGTCTGCACTCTGAAGGAGGGGTGTTTCAGTTTTATAACTGTAGTGTAAAGCACCCCTCTGGCAAGACAGTGATGGAGTGAATGATGATGAAAGTTTTTCTTTTTCGGGCCACCCTGCCTTGGTGGGAATCGGCCGATGTGTTAATAAAAGAAAATAATAATAATAATAATATTATTATTATATTTATGGGCAGTGCTAAACACAAGAGACATACAGTACATGGGGAAGGAAACGTAGTCAGGTTTGATACAACGAAGGGAAGTGTATCAACAATTCCTTTGATGAAGAGATTTTCAAAAGCATCAAAGTATTCTTATTGAAGGGATAACTAAAATTTAACTTATTCTCAAATGTCACATTTGTGAAGGCATAGTATGTATTGACATCCAATTGTAGGTTAACCGCTGGTGTAGATCAATTTGAAAGTTTTGATAGTATGTACAGTGGTACCTCAGTTAACGATATTTTTTCGTTCCAGAATGCTGTTTAAGTGCCATTACCAAACGAATTTATCCCCATAAGGAATAATGTAAAATAGACTAGTCCTTTTAGATCCCCAAAAATACACTTACAAAAGCATTTAAAAAAATAAACTTACATAAAAGGGCGAGTTTGAGGACCATCGTTAACCGAGGTACCACTGTATATGGTATTTGGTGGTGGGAAGTACAGTACCTGCATTCTGAAGGATGGGTGGGGGATGTTACAGTCCTGGAGGTGGGAAGTACAGTACCTGCACTCTGAAGGATGGGTGAGGATGTTACAGTCCTGGAGATGGGAAGTACAGTGCCTGCACTCTGAAGGATGGGTGGGGATGTTACAGTCCTGGAGATGGGAAGTACAGTGCCTGCACTCTGAAGGATGGGTGGGGATGTTACAGTCCTGGAGATGGGAAGTACAGTGCCTGCACTCTGAAGGATGGGTGGGGATGTTACAGTCCTGGAGATGGGAAGTACAGTGCCTGCACTCTGAAGGATGGGTGGGGATGTTACAGTCCTGGAGATGGGAAGTACAGTGCCTGCACTCTGAAGGATGGGTGGGAATGTTACAGTCCTGGAGATGGGAAGTACAGTACCTGTCCTCTGAAGGATGCTACAGTCCTGGAGATGGGAGGTACAGTGCCTGCACTCTGAAGGATGGGTGGGGATGTTACAGTCCTGGAGATGGGAAGTACAGTACCTGCAATCTGAAGGATGGGTGGGATGTTACAGTCCTGGAGATGGAAAGTACAGTACCTGCACTCTGGAAGCGGGGCAGGGATATATGAAGTTTTGAACTGTAGTATCTGTACCCCTCTGGCAAAGCAGTGATGGAGTGAGTGACAATAAGAGTGTTTCTTCTATTTTTGGGGGTCACCCTGTCTCATTGTTAAAAAAAAATAAAAAAAACTTGACCCTGTCTTGAGGAAGAATATTACAGGTAAGTTAGAAAAGAATAAGATATGGACCAAAGAATTAAAAATTACAAAATACAAACCTGTCTGTGGACTAGAGTGTGTATAAGCAGCAAGGTGACAGAGGAGTTGGTGTTGCTGTCTGGACATTAGAAACACTGCTCTCCCACCAAACACAAGCACCCTAAATTGAGAAAATATAGATTATTATCACTGTGGTATATTAAATGCTTGTGCAGAAAACATTTTAATTTTCCATTTATGTTAAAAATCGATGTTTCGTGTCCTATGAAGAAAGATTTGTTAACAGATTGACTTGAATTGCAATTTCATACAGCAAGATAACTTTTATGAAAGGATTTAAGGAAACCGGTTTGCCGGATTTGAGTCCTGGAGGTGGGAAGTGCAGTCTGCACTCTGAAGAATGGGTGGAGATACTGCAGCTTGAAGTGGCATTTGAACTGCAGTATCGGCGCACCTCTGGCAAGACAGTGGAGGGAGTGATGGTGAAAGTGTTTCTTCTTGTTTGGTTCACCCTACCTCGGTGAGAGACAGCCAGTGTGTTAAAAAAATTTAATAGCTTTTGTACATTAATTTGTTATTTGTATGTATTAATGACTTTCTTTGTGTAAAAGCTGCCAGATCATGGTCAAGTGAAACTCAAATTATGCTAACTTTCAAACTTCCTGAAAGGAATGATAAACAACACCACCATGCAAACGACAATTATATTTACTTTTTTGTTTTAATATCAACCAATGTCGACAAAAATGCCGGAAGCAAGGGGCTGGTCACCCTGCCTTGGTAGGATACAGCCGGTTCAATGAAAAAAAATCAACCTATGTTGTATTAACATCTTTTTCAATAAAACTGGCACAAATAATGTGCTTAATAAAAAATATTAAGATTAAAAGTATGAGTCAAATACTGCCAATAGACAGTATCAGAAACTTTCAGACAAATTTCTTCCTGTCACTGTTTTATATACTATCCATCTGGTAATTGCACACCAATGCCTGTAGTAAACAGGAGGGCCCCCGCTTATACAGCAGGTTAGGTTCCTGGCTACTGTAGGGCTCCGCTTATACAGTACGTTAGGTTCTTGGCCACTGTAGGGCTCTGCTTATACAGAAGGTTAGGATCCTTTTTACTGTAGGGCCCCGCTTATACAAAAGGTTAGGTTCCTGGCCACTGTAGGGCTCTGCTTATATAGCAGGTTAGGATCCTGGCTACTGTAGGGCCCCGCTTATACAGCAGGTTAGGTTTCTGGCTACTGTAAGACCCCACTTTTACAGCAGATTAGGTTCCTGGCTACTGTGAGACCCTGCTTATACAACAGGTTAGGTTCCTGGCTACTGTAGGGCCCCACTTATACAGTAGATTAGGTTCCTGGCTACTGTAAGGCCCCACTTACACAGCAGGTTAGGTTCCTGGGTACTGTAGGACCTCGCTTATACAGCAGGTTAAGTTCCTGGCTACTGTAGGGCCCCGCTTATACAATAGGTTAAGTTCCTGGCTACTGTAGGGCCTCGCTTATATGGCAGGTTAGGTTCCTGGCTACTGTATAGCCTCGCTTATACAGCAGGTTAGGTTCCTGGCTACTGTAGTGCCTCACTTATACAGCAGGTTAAGTTCCTGGCCTGTAGGGCCCCACTTATACAGCATGTTAGGTTCCTGGCTACTGTACAGCCTTGCTTATACAGCAGGTTAGGTTCCAGGCTACTGTAGGGCCCCACTTATACAGCATGTTAGGTTCCTGGCTAGTGTAGGGCCTCACTTATACAGCAGGTTAAGTTCCTGGCTACTGTAGGGCCCCACTATACAGCAGGTTAGGTTACAGGCTACTGCTGTAAAGTGAAAATCAATATAAAGTGAAACAGCCTTTTTTTCACTTTCAAATGCATTTAAAAGCCTGATAACATGTTTACACTATCATATATTAAGTGATCGATAGAGCCAGACCTAAAAAATGCATATACAGTGCACACATTACTTAAAATATTTTCATCCTTACATTATAGCGAGTGGTGAATATATTTATTGTAGGAAGTCTGAATAAATGAAGAATGGCTACAGCTGAAAACCACTGCATTAATGAAACACCATAAAGTGGAGCCCTTCTGTACCTCAAAGCTCTCACATATCCCATGATCTCTTGTTTTATTAATATGAATATGCACAGTCTTGGTATAAACTTCGAGTTTTTTTTAACCCTTTGACTGTTTCGGTCATATACAGTGGACCCTCGGTTAACGAATACCCCGGAAATCGTGCAATTATGTAAGTATAATTTTGTAAGTTCTTGTGGAAGTGTATTTTTGGGGGTCTGAAATAGACTAACCTACGTGAAATTTTTCCTTAAGGGAGTAAATTCGTTCGGTAATGGCACTTGAGCAGACTTCAGGAGTGAAATTTTTACGAAACTCGGGGGTCCACTGTATACGTCTTACGAGCCAGTGTTTCAGACGTATATATACTCACAAATTCTAGCGGCTTCAAATCAAACGGGAGAAAGCTGGTAGGCCCACATATGAGAGAATGGGTATGTGTGGTCAGTGTGCGCAGTATAAAAAAAAATCCTGCAGCACGCAGTGCATAATGAAAAAAAAACTCCGACCGTGTTTTTGGATTAAAACACTGACTTTGAGGTGTATTTTCGTATAGTATTTATGTTTGTATTCTCTTTTTCGTGGTCTCATTCGATAGAATGGAAAACATATTACTGGAATAGAGATGATTTTAATTAGTTTCATGATGAAAACAATCTTGAAATTGAGCTCAAAGTAGCAGAAATGTTCGATTTTTGCCAATGTTCAAGAGTAAACAAATCACGCCACGCGTCCAATACACATCAACTGGTGAGTCTAATATTCTTTCACAAGTGCACAGATATTATTTATACCATTTTTACAATAATGCAATAGTCTGCATAACAATAAATCTTCTATTTTTTGAGTGAATAAAAAATCAAAATAGAAAGCAAGAGTAATATAAGAGGGGCCTAAAGAAGTGACTAATGAACAGATGACATCTTATTTTAGTGCCAGGAATGTCTGCATTGTTTATTCTGGACCCTATTTTGAAATTGACATCTTTTTTATTTTGCATGAAATTGGCAAAATTGCCAATTTCTGACCACTTTATTGGGTAGTTGAAATCGGTAAATTGGTGGTTTCTTGTACTCAATCAGTAGAACAAATGGAGTTCTAAAGAAATAGCTATGAGTTCGGTCGACTGTAACAATGGAATTGGCCAAAAATAGGGCTCAAAGTCGGCGAAATCGCAGATGCGTATACAGTATATTGCTGATATTGCTAAGTTTGCAAGAGCGTAATTTCGTAAGTTTTCCATCAAATTTCGTACTTTTGGTGTCATTATCATCGGAAAAAGATTCTCTATCATTTCATAAGAAAAATAATTTTTTTTTTCCAAAATTTTGCGACATAAAATGACAGTTTCAGAATGGGGCCTCCGACAGTCAAAGGGTTAAAATGCCAGCCGTCTTCCACCAAGGTAGGGTTACCTAAAAAAATGAAAGCTATTCATTATCATTCATTCAATCTCTGTCTTGCTGGAAGTGTGATTACTATATCACAGTTCAAATGACACTCTAAACTGCACCATTCATATACAGTAGGGCCCCACTTATACGGCAGGTTAGGTTCCATGCTAGTGCCTTAAAGCAGACATCGCCGAAAAGCAGAATGCCATTTTTTTCCACTTCTAAATGCATATATGCAAATGACAGACAACAAGCTTACACTAACTTATATTAATTAAGCAATAGCACTAGGCATTAAAAAATACAATAAAAAGTAAGATACAGTCATCCCTTGGTTTTCGCTTGTCCCAGTTTTCGCCGATTTTGGTTTTCGCCGACTTTTTTCAGGGAAAATTTGTCTTAGTTTTTGCCGATTGTTTTAGTTTTCGCCGACCGTATGGGACCTGTCCACTAGTGCCGCGCACATACAAAGGCCGTAGGCCTACCACCCACGCACATTGTCACGCAGTCTAGCATTGTTTATGCTTGAGTGAACATCACCCCAGGAGTTTATACAAAACATTTATTAACAATTCATTGTTTTTGGGCCTTGATTATTGTGTGTGACTACTAAATAAGCTACCATGGGCCCAAAGAAAGCTCCTAGTGCCACTTCTTTGGTAAAGAAAGTGAGAAACACTGTAGAAATGAAGAAAGAAATAATAGAAAAATATGATAGTGAAAGTGAGAAACACGATGGAGTTTAAGAGTGTACCATGCATGCAGGGAGTGTAGCATGCATGCAGGGAGTGTAGCATGCATGCAGGGAGTGTAGCATGCATGCAGGGAGTGTAGCAGGTATGCAGGGAGTGTAGCAGGCAGGGAGGGAGTGTAGCAGGCAGGGCGGGAGTGTAGCAGGCAGGGCGGAGTGTAGCAGGCAGGGCGGGAGTGTAGCAGGCAGGGAGGGAGTGTAGCAGGCAGGGAGGGAGTGTAGCAGGCAGGGAGGGAGTGTAGCAGGCATGCAGAAAAGTGACCCCGGATAAGGACTTCGTACCTAGAGTCCTTATGGAGGGGGATTCCCCTTCCAAAAATTAGGGTCTCTTCCCTCTCCCCTCTTCCCTCTCTCTCATCCAGCAACATCAGTCTTCAATAAAGGTAAGTGCCACATTCAGTTCATTCATTTGTGCATGTAAATCTATCTTTAAGGCCCCCCAATTTTTTTTTTTCCAAACTTCTGGGTTTCTGGAACGGATTAATTGAATTTCCATTATTTCTTATGGGGAAAATAGTTTTGGTTTTCGCCGATTTTGGTTTTAGCCGATCCATCTGGAACGGATTAAAATCGAAAACCAAGGGATGACTGTACACACAGAGTACACTTATTACTTACCTTAAAGTATTAACATTGCTGTGTGAGAGGTGAGTGACAGGGTATTGTCTAAAACAAGTAAAACATTAAAAGGAATTTTCTTTTCCTTGCAGTAAGCCTCAACTGTAGGCTTAAAACAGTCTGTGAACCAATTTATGAAAAGATCAGTAGTCATCCAAGCTTTCGAATTGGATTTATAATAAACAGGGAGGCTACCTTTTGCATAGTTCTTTAGGGCCCTAGGATTCTCTGAGTGATAAGTTATCATAGGTTTTAACTTGCAATCCCCAGCAGCATTAGCTCCTAGCAAGAGTGTTAGCTGACACTCTTGGGTTATCCTGGGTTCTCTACACATATGCTGCTATATGTAACTGTATTTGATGGCTATCTCAGCGATCAACATATACAGTGGACCCCCGAGTAACAAGCACCCCGGAAATCGTACAATTATGTAAGTATAATATTGTAAGTGCTTTTGTAAGTGTATTTTTGGGGGTCTGAAATAGACTAACCTACTTGACATTATTCCTTAAGGGAGTAAATTCGTTCGGTAATGGCACTTGAGCAGGCTTCTGGAATGAATTATGCTCGTTACTCGGGGGTCCACTGTACCTTGTTAGTAAGTTTGTTCAGGTATACACAAATACAGTTACATAGATTATCATACATAGCAGAATATGCGTAGAGAACCTAGGATAACCCAAAAAAGTCAGTTCATTGAGTTTAATCATTTCTAACTTGGCACTTAAAGTAAGAGGCTTACGACTCCTCTTTTTATCACAACTAAGCTTGGATGCCATAGTCAATGAGAGCCAACTAGTTAACGAAAGAGTAAACGAGAGAGAGAACGAGATACGGAGTTCAGACAAGGTAAAAAAACAAACTGAACAGGTAGTGTGCGATCACTCGGTCAGGCGAAATGAATGCGATTAATACGTGTCCACTTTTAGTTCATTCACATACGTTTGTAAGAGTTTGTGAAACTTTTACCTCAAAATAATTTTTTTTATTATAATAATAATTACCTCACAATACAAATACTCTTACATTGTGTAAAAGTTGTACAAGTTAGTACAGAATAAACAAACAGCAACACTCCCATTTTCATGCAACACACTATTTTTAGAGTTAATGATAGTATTATTATTATCATAATAAAAAAGAAGCGCTAAACCCACAAGGGTCATGAATAGCTATATATATAGAGTGAAGGCATATGAAAGGAATATTTTTCTACAGTTATCCCTCAGTGTTTGACTAGAGAAAACGTAATTCTTCCGACACTCCTACTAAGTTGCTTGGTAAACAAATCTCATAATATTTGTCAATTTTTATTCTGTGGGTGTATGTATCATGTTTATATGCTTTGTAACGTGATTCTTATATAATTTTGAAGAAAATATCATAGATTGATTAATGAAAATGTCTATATTAATGTAAAATAAGACATTTAATGTGCCCAAGAGTGATTATTATTAGTATTACGTAATGTTTTCCCTCCTCCCGGGAACCACACCTACATAGCATATAAACATAGCATATAAACAGCATGTTTATATGCTATGTAACGTGTTTCTTATATAATTTTGAAGAAAATATCATAGATGGATTAATGAAAATGTCTATATTGACATAAAATTGGACATTTAATGTGCCCAAGAGTGATTATTACATAATAGAGAGATGTGCTCATGGAAAATGTAAACAAACCGGGTGGCGCACGCCGTATCTGAAAGACCACTCACCGTATACAAAAGTTTTGGTCATAATTTGAACTCGCCATATGAACAGAACGCTGAAAGGCGAAACGACGAAAAGCGGGGCCCTACTGTACATTCTCTAGAGTGCAGACCTTGTACACGACTTCATGACGCTTGTGGTTGGTGGGAAGATAACTTTATTCAGATTAGCTCCAGATTGTTAATAATCTAAGATCATTCAAGGAAGCAGTGGTGGACCTACAGTTTTTGGGGCCGTGAAGCTTAAACTGTTAAGGGGTCACCTTTGCACCAGCAATAGCTAGCCTACATGATACTTTTAATTTTTATTTTAACTATTACAGTGGACCCCGGTTTTCGTAATTTATTCATTCCAGAATGCTGTTCAAGTGCCATTACCAAACAAATTTATTCCCATAAGGAATAATGTAAATTAGACTAGTCCTTTTAGACCCCAAAAATACACTTACAAAAGCACTTACAAAAATACACTTACATAATTGTTTGAGTTTGGAGCATAACGAACACCGGGGGTCCACTGTATTTTGTATTTTATTACACTATATTATTTTTAAAAACCCTTTCTCATACAGTAGACCCAAAAAATTTTAAACAATGTGAACTAAAGTGGCTTCTGGGGTCCCTCAGGGATTAGGGGCGCTGAATCTTAACCTTTATTAGTTTCAGAGTAGATCTGCCCCTACCAGGAAGTCAAGCATAGATATGACTTACACCAGTTGACTAACACCTAACAGGTGTTCAGAGACTTGCCCATACATCCTACTTCATCAAGGAGTCAGCCCATGGTCTTAGTGTGCAAGTCCAAGCACACTATCACTAAGCAATGATGTACAGTTATAAAGCACAAAAAACATTCTTAATGTAAGTAAAGATTAGGTCAAAGATGGTATCAAATACCAGTTTGTATGTACATAAGATAAGTGCAGTACAAGAACATTCATTATAAAAATGTTTCAGTCACTGGAGTGACAAACCTTCTAGTTAGAGAAACTTCCATAAATGTTCTAGTGCATTACTAGTCTTATTAATTTATTTTTTAACATGTTGGCTGTCTCCCACCAAGGCACTGTAACCCAAAAAAGAAACACTTTCACCATCATTCACACCATCACTACGACAGTTTAGATGTCCGTATAAACAACAAATATCCGAAACCCGTCCTTTAGAATGCAGGCACTGTACTTCCCGCCTCCAGGACTAAAGTCTGGCTATTTATATATAAGTAAAAACCAGCAGACTTTACCTCTGACATTCTAAGAGAACTCCTCGTAGCAGCTGTGTAATATCCACTGCATATTTATGCTTCTGACCAAATGGCAAGTCACACACAATAGCATCGACAGACTCACTGTGCAGTGGCAGAGCTGGAACATAAATGTCCTATATGAATGTTTTAATTAAGATTTTTATGTGTATGGATACCTGGAGTGTGTTCTGGGGGTCAATACCCCCACAGCCCGGTCCGTCACCAATTCAGATACTCACTTCAATGGTGATGTTGTCCATGCACTTGTCAAGACGAATACTGTGCGGAACAAGCAATGGTTAATGTTTTCTCCTGTGAGTCATCCTACCTTGGTGATGAGATTAAAAAATAAAAATATTACAGGGAGTGTAAATATTGTAAGTCAAATTTGAGTGTAAATATTGTAAGTCAAATTTGAGTGTAAATATTGTAAGTTGAATTTGAGTGTAAATATTGTTAGTCAAATTTGAGTGTAAATATTGTAAGTCAAATATGTCATGCTAAATAAATAAGTAAATAACTACTGCCACTGAATAAGTAAATAAACAAATAATTACTGTAACTAACTAAACACCAGTATTGAAAAGTAAATGAATACAAGTTATGGACTTGTCGCCTTCATGCTGGATAATTATCTTAAGTTACATCTCCAACGTAAATGCTTTTGCACCATTGTAAAGTCAAAATATTGTAAGTCGAGGAGTACCTGTATAAGAAATGTATCATATAAGACAAACTTCCTAGGTAGTAGGTTGGTAGACAGCAGCTGCCCAGGGAGGTAACTACCGTCCTGCCAAGTGAGTGTAAAATGGAAGCCTGTATGTAATTGTTTTACATGATAGGATTGATGGTGTCTTTTTTCTGTCTCATAAACATGCAAGGTTTCAGGTACATCTTGCTACTTCTACTTACACTTAGGTCACACTACACATGCATGTACAAGCATATACAGTGGACCCCCGAGTTATGAACACCCCGGAAATCGTACAATTATGTAAGTATAATATTGTAAGTGCTTTAGTAAGTGTATTTTTGGGGGTCTGAAATAGACTAACCTACTTGACATTATTTCTTAAGTTAGTAAATTCGTTCGGTAATGGCACTTGAGCAGGCTTCTGGAATGAAGTTTTTACATTACTCGGGGGTCCACTGTACATATATACACACCCCTCTGGGTTTTCTTCTATTTTCTTACTAATTCTTGTTCTTGTTTATTTCTCCATGAGGAAGTGCAACAGAATTCTTCCTTCATAAGCCATGCGTGTTGTAAGAGGCGACTAAAATGCCGGGAGAAAGGGGCTAGTAACCCCTTCTCCTGTATACATTAGTAAAGTTTGTTGAAAGAAGAAGACAAACTTACCAGTAGCATCAGCAAGAAGGAGACTCACAGGAATGCCCACACTGTTAAGGTTGCATCTGCTGACCTCCAGCTGATCTATACTCAAGTCACTTGCTATGATGTGACTGACCTGCAAAATTAAAGATAACTCAAAACTGCATATTCAATATTTACAAGTTAAAATAGGCAAGAAAAATGCAGTACTGTCATTCTACAATGATACAATTTATTGCCAAGAGTAAAATAGTGAATACAGTGGACCCCCGGAGTTCATCATTAATTCGTTCCAGAATGCTGCTCAAGTGCCGTTACCGAACGAATTTGTTCCCATAAGGAATAATGTAAATTTGATTAGTCTTTTTAGACCCCCAAAAATACACTTACATAATTGTTCGAGTTTGGAGCAGTACGAACTCCGGGGGTCCACTGTATTTAAAATTTACCACTTTTTACCTTTCTAGACTAAGTAGTCTTTAATATTTGGTTAACTGCCCAAAATGCCCCAGAATGATAGTTGCTTTCTTTGTACCAATCAAATCATGATATGTAAACACACATTGTAACCTTTGCAAAGAAATATACAGTGGTACCCTGAGTTTCGTATAGCTCCCAACTCAAACAATTATGTAAGTATATTTTGGGGTCTGAAACGGACTAATCTAATTTACATTATTCTTTATGGGAACAAATTCGATCGGTAACGGCACTCGAACAGCCTTCTGGAATGAATTATGGCCGAAACTCGAGGTACCACCGTACTTTTGTTTTGTTTTTTGTTTGTAAGGGTGAAGACATATATCTCAAAAAGATGGACCCAATTTCAAAAGGGCATATTGTTGAAATTGGGTCCATCTTTCTGTAACACCCTGTATTTCCAATCTATATCTTAATTGAATGCTGCTTTGTGTAATTAAATCATTATTATCCACAAGTGCCAACTTATAAACAAGTCATGTTCTTGGTTTTACAAGTTATAAACAAGTTGTTTGTATTAAAAAACCTTAAAAAGTATGACTATTTTTCACCTATTTGTACTGTGTTATGAAGGTTGTAATGTATTAAGTAACTTCAAGGTGTCACATTTGTAAGTGTAGATGTGTGTACTTTAGGGCATTTGTAAATGTAGTGAGATTGGCCAAAATGTAGGCAGGAGAAAACCCACAGTGTGCCTAAAAATAGGTTGAAAAAAATGTTCTTCAACTAAATCTTCCTTTTTATTGTAGGGAAGTTTGCATCTGAGTGATGGGTTTTTTAAATTTAATTTTTTTAACACATCGACTGTAATAAATATGAAGACACTGTAATGGCCTTCTGAATTTCAAGATTCAAGATTGTTTATTTCATCATAACACAATATTTACACAGAGGTGGGTGACACTTAGGTGTGTATGCAAAAAGCCCCTTAGTATATAGAGCAGTTCAGGCAAACTTAAGCCTATCTTAAGACTAATAAGGCAATAACTAATTGACTGCTTTTACAGTAGTCTCTCCATAGCCACGAACATACGTTCCAAGACCTACCATAGATAGTGGCGAACCCTATATATAAGTCATTTTTCCATTGCATGCATACCTATGATAAAGTTTAATTGATAAATTATGCAAAATAAGTCTAGAATTAACTTTTTTTCACTTATGGGATGCATTTAAAGATTTGAAGAACTACCAGCTTCTCTACTTTTGTGCTTTGGGGCCATTATTAATCAAAATAAGGGTTATTTTTGGGGCCAAAGTAAACCGTGGATAACCGAATCTGTGGATACGGGGGCCCTACTGTATATGCAGTCTCTTAAGTGTTTGTAACAATAAATTTAGGAACGACACAAGTGAAACATTCAACAAACTCTTTAATCTTTACAGGAACGTGGAGTATATTCTCTCGCAAAATATTTAATACTACGTAACTTTATTTCACAACTAAACCACAAATGAGAAATAGAAACTAGAAATTTCAGTCTATTCTGGAGCAGGACAAACAACAAAACAGTAAAGGGGTTAGTTCTACCTCAAAATTTGTAGCAGCCTCCACCAAAATCGATGCCCCTCCACACATGGGGTCGAGGAGCACACATCCAGGGGATATTTGAGAGAGCTTAGCCATCAGGTAACAGACTGTAGAGCGCAGTGTGAGGTGTGGGATATAATGCCGTAATGAGAGAGACTTCCGTGCCAGTGAAATGCCTGAAAATTTAATATATGTTATCAAGCAATAAGATCACAGTAAACAGGTGATACCTTCGTACATTATCAAAAAAGGTCAGATGTTGTAAGGTGATCGTGAGGCGCAGTCTCGTCCTTATATGCCTTCCTCTTGATCTTTTATTTTTACAGTTCCTTGATAATGTGAGAAATCACAAAAGCACTTGGAATTTCACTATTTTTTCACAGTGGTTGTTCTGAATACATTATCATATTGCATCAGCCATTTCCTACCAAAGGCAGGTTACACAATACAATACATTACAGCCCCTCCTCACTGAACAACGGAGTTCCATTCCTAGGACCACATCAGTAAACGAATTCATCGCTAAGTGAGGAGCATACTATAATGTTAGTGGGTTTGTGTCAACCATCTTTGATATTGTTTTAATGTCACCTTTGCACCATTTATAACATTTCTGGTATATTTTTAAATGTTTATACAGTAGTGTACTGTATATTGTAATAAACAAATAGAGAAAATCAGCTCTAATATACATTATTTAGGTATGCATACTGGTCAGAGAGCCCGTCGTAAGTCCGAGTCGTCGTAAATGAGTACGTTGCCAAGTGAGGAGAGGCTGTACAACCTTATTTCTTTTCTGAAGTATACAAAATGCAGTTTACATGTAATAAAATATTGTTAAGCACAAAAGAAAGCCACTAACATTTAGTGCATTTTAGGCAGACTAATACTGACACTTACAGAACTAGCCCCTTCCTCTCAGCATTTTAGTTGCCTCTTACATTATTATAATCATGAGGTAGCATTAAACCTGAAGGATTATACAGCGCATGTGGGGGTGGAAGGTATTCAGGGTCAATTCAGAGAATCAGAGCACAGATTGAATTCCCTAGATCAAGAGCCCCTCACCAGTGTCAAGGAACCTCCCTTGAGGGGTTTGCCTCTTACAACACGCATGGCAGCAATGTACTTTACTCCAAATTTCAAGTTCGGCTAAACAATGCCTTGCTCACACTCCAACTGCACAGCAAATCTGAAAAACCACTGATTTAACACATTTGTTGGATGCACAAGCCTCTACCATATAAAACTGCCTTCATACCCTCTTTCCAACCCTCCTGATTAACTCTGAAAACTTCACATTAAGAAACTTCACAAGATTCACATGTATTAAAACAAAACTGTAATGGTCTTTGCAAGAACTTTCTACACATATGGAAATTGATGTTTCACTCTGTGTTGAAACTCAAACTGTTACATACTGTATCTTACATACACTGTTTACTGTCATATTACGACAAATTTTATCCACATCGCAATTTTTTTTTAACACATCGGCCATTTCCCAGAGGTAGGGTGGCTCAATAAAGAAAACACTTTCACCATTACTCACTCCATCTATGTTATGCCAGAGGGGCACCAATACTACAGTTCAAAACTGCAAATATCCCCACCCCTCCTTTGTAAATATATTAAAGTTCATTCAGATTGTTTTAATATCTGAAATAAGTTAAAAAATCATGCAGAATACACAAATTTACTTATTTTTCTTTAACACACAGGCTGTCTCCCACCAAGGGAGTATAATTTATACAGGAGAAACAAACTGACATACGTACCTACAATAAAGTGCGAAGCAGTAATATTCATATAGAAGTCCAAGACAGGTTCTCTCCAATTTGTAGTCCAGTTGACCATCGCCCGATTTAAGTGATGCACAAACTGGCAAGTAAGCCAGTCAACAGTCAGTACAGTCTTGTGTGGACCAGAGACCCTACATGATATTCGGAAACTCACAGCTTCTTCACCATCACTTGTTTTTCCGTGTGGATGTGGATTTTTCTCGTCATTTGGAAATGCATCTGGTAAACCCGAAGAATTTGAAAAGGCTTGTGCATAGTTTTTGTGCAAGTTCTCCTTCTTTTCATAGTCTGTTGATCTTTCTATGACTGCTGTGTTAGGAGAGTTCCTTTCAGGTTTTAATGGCATCACCAATGTATTTTCTGTCATATCTTTTGGTGATTTTTCATTAGTGTGCAATACAGGAATCTTATATGTCTCTACAACCTGCAGGTTAATGTCTGTAACACATTCAAGGGTTGAAACATTCAGAACTTTTTCTGATATATCAACACCAAGATTATGTTGATCGTTTATTTCAGATGTCGGAATTAAATTTGTTTCAGTAGTGTTTGGAATAATAGTAATACACTGATCGGAAGTATAATCTTGCTTATTTTCACTTTCTAAATCATTGGATAAACTATTAGCTATTTTTCTTTTTTTAATTCCATTTTTACGACAGCTTTTTCTAGCGTCTAGACTGAGAAATCTCTTTTGCGAGTCATTTTTACATTGGTAATTCTTGAAAGAACTGGAGGAAGCGAGCGCAGACTCTCGTTTCCGCTGCAACTGCTCTCTATCGTATTTCCTGTTGAGAGATCCCGGGCAAGTGTTAGGATTACTGCAGAGTGGATGGGTACCCATTGTGTTTTCTTGGTATGTCTTTATCATCCTGACTCTCCTCGCTACACTTGTCCATTCAACGTTCTTCATAACCTCCATAAGCTTCGTCTCATCTGTAAAGAGCATTTACAACAATATACATCACATCACAATGCTACACAATACACACCACATCACAACACCATAATTACATTACAATGGTACCCCAAGTTTCGGCCATACGTAATTCATTCCAGAAGGCTGTTCGAGTGCTGTTACCAAACGAATTTGTTCCCATAAGGAATAATGTAAATTAGATTAGTCCATTTCAGACCCCCAAAAATACACTTACAAAAGCACTTACAAAAATACACTTACATAATTGTTCGAGATGGGAGCTGTATGAAACACGGGGTACCACTGTATTTCTTTCTAAAATTTATAATCTCAGACTGAAGAGCCAAATCACCCCATCCCCTTCAAAGAAAAAAAAAATATCACCATCATTCATTCAATAGCTGCACTGGCAGAAGTGCACAGCCATCACACTTTAAATGACCCACCAAATTGCAACATCCCCACCCATCCCTCAGGGTGCAGGAAGTGTACTTCCCACCTCCAGGACTCAAGTTTCACTAACCAATTTTCAATAAATACTATGTAATATTGTACGCATGTAACATTTCCTTGTCTCAGAATGCATCCTTGTGTGGAACAAGGGTCATGTGTAAATACTATATTATTACAGTGGACCCCCGAGTTTCGGTCATAATTAATTCCAGAAGGCTGCTCAAGCGCCATTACCAAACGAATTTACTCCCGTAAGGAATAATGTCAAGTAGGTTAGTCCATTTCAGACCCCCAAAAATACACTTACAAAAGCACTTACAATATTACACTTACATAATTGTACGATTTCCAAGGTGACTGAAACTCGGAGGTCCCCTGTATACCCATGGTATTTTGAAGCCATAAGAGTCATACAGTGCCTGAGAAATTGGAAGGAATCAGGTTTGATCCAAGGAGAAGGTAGCTCAAACTCCTTGGATCAATAGCCCTTCTCCAGCATGAAGACACACCACTGAAGGGTGTGGCTTTATGCCATGTTATATTATCAAACTGTGACATTTATTTGACTAGTAAATCTAGCTTTAATAATAATAACTAATAATAATAATTTGGTCATGCATGTTGTAAAAGGAGACTAAAATGCTGGGAGCAAGGTGCTAGTAACACCTTCTCTTGTATACATTACTAAATGCCGGGAGCAAGGTGCTAGTAACACCTTCTCCTGTATACATTACTAAATGCTGGGAGCAAGGTGCTAGTAACACCTTCTCCTGTATACATTACTAAATGCTGGGAGCAAGGTGCTAGTAACACCTTCTCCTGTATACATTACTAAATGCTGGGAGCAAGGTGCTAGTAACACCTTCTCCTGTATACGTACATTACTAAATGCCGGGAGCAAGGTGCTAGTAACACCTTCTCCTGTATACATTACTAAATGCTGGGAGCAAGGTGCTAGTAAATCCTTCTCCTGTATACATTACTAAATGCTGGGAGCAAGGTGCTAGTAACACCTTCTCCTGTATACATTACTAAATGCTGGGAGCAAGGTGCTAGTAACACCTTCTCCTGTATACATTACTAAATGCTGGGAGCAAGGTGCTAGTAACACCTTCTCCTGTATACGTACATTACTAAACGCCGGGAGCAAGGTGCTAGTAACTCCTTCTAAAGTATAAATTACTAAATGTAAAAAGAAAAACTTTTTTGTATAGTCTTTTTCAGGTCACCCTGACTCGGTGGGAGACAGCCTGTATTAAAAAATAATAATATGTGATGGTGTTATTCTTGAATGCCTGTTCTTTCAGCAAATTCACAAGTGCTCACACAACGATAACATAAAGATAATGATTTTATTTCTTTGTAAGGTTACAATGTGTAATTACAATTTAGATTAGTTAAGAACAAAGAAAGCCACTATCATACCGGGGCATTTCGGGCAGACAACAAGCCATGAAGCGATGTATCAGCACATTGGCAGATAGAGAAGGATAGGGAAGGGTAAATATTACACCTAGAAGGGCAAGAACAAATGAATATGTGCAATTTGTAACTCCTAGCCCTTATAGCTATGTACAGTGGTCCCTCGGTTTTCGTGCATCTCCAAACTCGAACATTTATGTAAGTGTATTTTCGTAAGTGCTGTTGCAAGTGTATTTTTAGGGGTCTGAAATAGACTAACCTACGTGACATTATTTCTTAAGGAAGTAAATTCGTTCGGTAATGGCACTTGAGCAGCATTCTGGAACGAATTTTCGGCGAAAACCGAGGGACCACTGTAATTTGAAGAGTTGTTGAGAAGATTACTTCTCCCATTGACATTTTTACTCCAGTCAGTACCTTTTTATTTTTTAACACATAGGCTGTTTCCTACCGAGGCTAGGTGACCTGAAAAAAGAAAAAACACGTTCATCATCACTCACTTCATCACTGTCTTGCCAAAGGAATACCATTAATACAGTTCAAAAACAATAACATATTTTTTTTTTTCAACAAGTCGGCCGTCTCCCACAGAGGCAGGGTGACCCAAAAAGAAAAAAAATCCCCAAAAAGAAAATACTTTCATCATCATTCAACACTTTCACCTCACTCATACATAATCACTGTCTTTGCAGAGGCGCTAAGATACGACAGCTGAGAATAAGTGCCTCCCAGCTGTCACTATCCCAAACTCCTCCTTTAAAATGCAGGCATTCTACTTCCCATTTCCAGGACTCAAGTCCAACTAAATCAATTAACTGGTTTCCCTGAATCCCTTCACAAAATGTTACCCTGCTCACACTCCAACAGCTCGTCAGGTCCCAAAAACCATTCGTCTCCATTCACTCCTTTCTACCATGCTCACACATGCTTGCTGGAAGTCCAAGCCCCTCGCCCACAAAACCTCCTTTACCCCCTCCCTCCAACCTTTTCGAGGACGAACCCTACCCCGCCTTCCTTCCCCTACAGATTTATACGCTCTCCAAGTCATTCTACTTTGATCCATTCTCTCTAAATGACCAAACCACCTCAACAACCCCTCTTCAGCCCTCTGATTAATACTTTTAGTAACTCCACACCTCCTCTTAATTTCCATACTCCGAATTTTCTGCATAATATTTTCACCACACATTGCCCTTAGACAGGACATCTCCACTGCCTCCAGCCGCCTCCTCACTGCAGCAGTTGCAACCCATGCTTCACACCCATATAAGAGTGTTGGTACCACTATACTTTCGTACATTCCCTTCTTTGCCTCCATGAATAACGTTTTCTTGTCTCCACAGATACCTCAACGTACCACTCACCTTTTTTCCTTCATCAATTCTATGGTTAACCTCATCCTTCATAAACCCATCCGCTGACAAGTCAACTCCCAAATACAGTGGTCCCTCAGTTTTCGTGCATCTCCAAACTCGAACATTTATGTAAGTGTATTTTCGTAAGTGCTGTTGCAAGTGTATTTTTGGGGGTCTGAAATAGACTAACCTACGTGACATTATTTCTTAAGGAAGTAAATTCATTCAGTAATGGCACTTGAGCAGCATTCTGGAACGAATTTTCGGCGAAAACCGAGGGACCACTGTATCTGAAAATATTCAGTTCTTCCATACTCCCTCTCTCCAATGTGATATCCAATTTTTATTTATTTAAATCGTTTGATACCCTCATCACCTTACTCTTATCTATGTTCACTTTCAACTTTCTACCTTTACACACCCTCCCAAACTCGTCCACTAACCTTTGCAACTTTTCTTTAGAATCTCCCATAAGGACAGTATCATCAGCAAAAAATAACAGTGTCAACTCCCATTTGTATTTACATGTAATTCCCCATAATTTAATCCCACTCCTCTCCCCAACACCCTAGCATTTACTTCTTTTACAACCCCATCTATAAATATATTAAACAACCATGGTGACATTACACAGCCCTATCTAAGGCCTACTTTTACCGGGAAGTAATCTCCCTCTCTCCTACACACCCTAACCTGAGCCTCACTATCCTCATAAAAACTCTTTATAGCATTCAGTAACTTACTACCTATTCCATACACTTGCAACATTTGCCACATTGCTCCCCTATCCACTCTATCATATGCCTTTTCTAAATCCATAAATGCAATGAAAACTTCCCTACCTTTATCTAAATACTGTTCACATATATGCTTCAATGTAAACACTTGATCTACACATCCCCTACCCACTCTAAAGCCACCTTGCTCATCTGCAATCCTACTCTCTGTGTTACCCCTAATCTTTCAATAATAACCCTACCGTACACTTTACCTGGTATACTCAGTAAACTTATTCCCCTATAATTCTTATAATCTCTTTTATCCCCCTTCCCTTTATATAAAGGAACTATACATGCTCTCTGCCAATTCTTAGGTACCTTCCCCTCTTTCACACATTTATTAAACAACAATACCAACCACTCCAATGCTATATTGCTATATCCCCCCCTGCTTTTAACATTTCTGTCATTATCCTGTCAGTTCCAGCTGCTTTACCCCCTTTCATTCTACGTAATGCCTCACGCACCTCCCCCACACTCACATCCTGCTCTTCTTCACTCCTAAACGATGTTATACCTCACTGGCCAGTGCATGAAATTACTGCCTCCCTTTTTTCATCAACATTTAAAAGTTTCTCAAAATATTCCTGCCATCTACCCAATACCTCCAGCTCCCCATCTACTAACTTCCCTACTCTGTTTTTAACTGACAAATCCATTCGTTCCCTAGGCTTTCTTACCTTGTTTATCTCACTCCAAAAAATTTTCTTGTTTTCAGCAAAATTTCTTGACAGAGCCTCTCCCATTCTTTCATCTGCTCTTCTTTTGCACTCTCTCACCACTCTCTTCACCTTTCTTTTACTCTCCATATACTCTGCTCTTCTATTAACACTTCTGTTTTGTAAAAACCTCTCATAAGCTACATTTTTCTCTTTTACCACACCCTTTACTTCTTCATTCCACCACTCACTCCTCTTTCCTCTTTCTGCCCCACATTCTAATACTGCATTTTTAAAACTATCCCAACTCTCTTCACCCCCCACTACTCATACTTGCACTAGCCCAACTTTCTGCCAATAGTTGCTTATATCTCCCCCTAACTTCCTCCTCCCTTAGTTTATATACTTTTACCTCTCTCTTACTTGCTGTTGCCATTTTCTTTTTGTCCCATCTACCTTTTACTCTAACTGTAGCTACAACTAAATAATGATCCAATATAAACATGTACATCCTGAAGCCTACCCATCAACCATTTATCCACCAATACATAATCTAATAAACTATTTTCATTACTTGCTATATCATACCTTGTATACTTATTTATCCTCTTTTTCATAAAATATGTATTACTTATTACCAAACCTCTTTCTACACATAGCTCAATTAATGGTTCCCCATTTACATTTACCCCTGGCACCCCAAATTTACCTACTACTCCATCCACAACATTTTTACCCACTTTAGCATTAAGATCCCCAACCACAATTACTCTCTCACTTGGTTCAAAACTCCCCACACACTCACTCAACATTTCCCAAAATCTCTCTCTCTCCTCTACACTTCTCTCTTCTCCAGGTGCATAAACACTTACTATAACCCACTTTTCACATCCAACCTTTATTTTACTCCACATAATCCTTGAATTTATACATTTATATTCCCTCTTTACCTGCCATAACTGATTATTCAACATTACTGCCACTCCTTCTTTAGCTCTAACTCTATTTGAAAACCCTGACCTAATCCCATTTATTTCTCCCCACTGAAACTCTCCTACCCCCTTCAGCTTTGTCTCACTTAAAGCCAGGACATCCAGCTTCTTTTCATTCATAACATCTACAATCATCTCTTTCTTATCATTCGCACAACATAGTTCTACTGTTAACTTATGTTTGTGTAAACTTATCTGGAATTTATATGCATTTATAAGTGGAAAAAATGGCATTCTGCTTTACGGCGATGTCCGCTTTCTGGCGGTAGCCTGGAACCTAACTTGCTGTTCCACGCACATTCAAACATCCCACTTTGACGGTTTTCTTCTTTTTCTTTTTAGTAAATCTATACAGGAAAAGGGGTAACTAGCCCATTGTTCCCAGCATTTTAGTTGACTTTTACAACACGCATGGCTTACAGAGGAAAGATTCTTATTCCACTTCCCCATGGATATGAAAGGAAAAGCAATAAGAACAAGAACTATTAAGATAAAATCAAAGAAAACTCAGATGAGTGTGTATACATAAACGTGTACATGTATGTGTAGCATGACCTAAGTGTAAGTAGAAGTAGCAAGACGTACCTGAAATCTTACATGTTTATGAGATAGAAAAAAGACACCAGCAGTCCTACCATCATGTAAAACAAATACAGGTTTTCGTTTTACACTCACTTAGCAGGACGGTAGTACCTCCCTGGGTGGTTGCTGTCTACCAACCTACTACCTAAACAACAACATATGTTTACTGTATATCTAAAAAAATGGGAAATTACATTTTAAATTATCAGAAGCAAATGTCAAGTCTAAAATCTAAGCCAAGTTTAAAACAATAGAATAAACTGTTTTAATAAGCAATGTAACTTAAAAAAAACAATACGAAAAGCTAAAAGTAATCCAGTAGAGTTGGATAGTAACTATTTATCGAATGATCATTTTCAAATGAAAAATTAACATACATTCTTTTAAAATGGCCTTTCTACATCCTGAAGATTTGCTAAAAGGCTTCTTACAATCCGACATCTCGCACTCCGATGCCTTCCCACCCGTTTGTTCCGAGTATACTCCAGCTGCTGATTCTTCCTCAGATCTGCGAACTATATTCAGATTTGGATCTGCATCAACAGATTTGCCCTTGGTACTACCACCAGACAAAACTGAAATAAAAAATATTTCATTGTAACTCCATTAAAATAAAAATGACCTCAGATATACAAGAATTCTTTTAATTTACCATGAGAATTCTATTTATTTGTGAAACCCTATGTTGTTTGGACTTATTTTCAGCTGTCGTATCTGAGCGCCTCTGCAAAGACAGTAATTTTGTATGAGTGAGGTGAAAGTGTTGAATGATGATGAAAGTATTTTCTTTATGGGGATTTTCTTTTTTTTGGGGGATTTTCTTTCTTTTTGGGATTTTCTTTCTTTTTGGGTCACCCTGCCTCGGTGGGAGACGGCCGACTTGTTGAAAAAAAAAAAAATTGTTTGCTGATTCTCTTTCCTCAAGTGAGCAATGTTAAATAGTAATACAGTGGACCCCCGGCTAACGAACACCCCGGAAATCGTACAATTATGTAAGTATAATATTGTAAGTGCTTGTGGAAGTGTATTTTTGGGGGTCTGAAATAGACTAACCTACGTGACATTATTTCTTAAGGAAGTAAATTCGTTCGGTAATGGCACTTGAGCAGGCTTCTGGAATGAATTTTGTTCGTTAGCCGGGGGTCCACTGTATGCTTATTCAAGTTAGCAACTTCATGTGTTACATAAGACTTTTGAAGGGTTACTTCCTATACCAGTCAACTAACACCCAGGTACCTACTTACTGCTAGGTAAACAGTGACAGCAGGTGTAAGGTGATTAATACCCAGGTATCTACTTACTGCTATGTGAACAGTAACAGCAGGTGTAAGGTAACTAACACCCAGGTACCTACTTACTGCTAGGTGAAAAGGACAATTTATACATTTCTCTGAAGTGTAATATCTACACTCATCCTCCAGTGCAGGCCCTCGAAGGTCCACCTCTAGAACTCAACGTTAATTGCGACATTCATCATAAATGATCTTTATTTTTGCTCATATTTTTTTAGTGTGGCTAGCCAGTTTCACTGAATCCATTAATAATTGCTACTTTACTCAAACTAATTTATTTATTTTCTGAAGTATACAAAACGTAGTTAAGCACAAAATAAAGCCACTAGTGTGCTGTGTATCAGGCAGACTAATCCTAATGCTTAAAGATTACAGTAGTCCCCCTTGTATCCTAATGCTTAAAGACTACAGTAATCCCCCCATATCCTAATGCTTAAAGACTACAGTAATCCCCCCCCCGTATCCTAATGCTTAAAAATTACAGTAATCCTCCCCGTATCCTAATGCTTAAAGAATACAGTAGTCTCCCCCGTATCCTAATGCTTAAAGACTACAGTAGTCCCCCCATATCCTAATGCTTAAAGACTACAGTAGTCCCCCCCATATCCTAATGCTTAAAGACTACAGTAGTCTCCCCGTATCCATAGGAATAGGTTCCAAGATCTACCGTGGATAACTGAAACTGCGGATAGTAGTGAACCCTACATAGTACAGTGGACCCTCGGTTAACGAAAAAAATTCATTGCAGAAGCCTGCTCAAGTGCCATTACCGAACGAATTTACATCCTTAAGAAATAATGTCATGTAGGTTAGTCTATTTCAGACCCCCAAAACTACACTTCCACAAGAACTTACAAAATTATACTTACATAATTGCACGATTTCCGGGGTATTCGTTAACCGAGGGTCCACTGTATGTCATTTTTTGTTTACATAAATCCCTATGATAAAGTTTAATTGATAAATTATGCATAATAATTCCCACTGATGGAAACACTTTACAGCTTCTCTTAGGCTTTGAAGAATTGCCAGCATGACTGCTTTTGCACTTTGGGGCCATTATTAAGCAAAATTAAGGGTTATTTTTGGGCCATGGTAAACCACAGATAACTGAAACCTCGGAAACCGAATCCACGGATACATGGGTTCTACTGTCCTTAAGACCTAGACATGTACAAAAAATTCCTGGTACTCACCATCCGTACAAATCTGTTCACAATGCAACAATATGAAGATTCGTTCCACCATTTTCAGCTTGAACACCGGAGCCACGATATTAACAAAATCGTCTCCCTCTTGATACTTTGAGCTTTCACTACACTCGTCATTCTTTCCAGTCTCTGCCTTGCAATAATCTTCCTTTGTAATATTTCCATGGTACAGTCCACTAGGCGAGTGTTTAATGACAAACGACAGCTTACCTTCTCCCAGCGACTGAATATCACACACATTGGGAACTCTCTCACTAATCTCCTGGGCAGCAAACATATTCAGACCTCTTCCATATGTTACAAACAATTTTGTTCCCATTCTGAGCTCAAATCGTCATCCAATACACAACGATCTGCAAAATTAATTGTAATTAATATATATTATTTAGGAAGCATTATTACTGTAGTTAATTTTGGGGGTCAACACCCCCATTGCCCAGTCCATGACCAGGCCTCGTGGTGGATCCAGGCCTGATCAACCAGGCTGTTACTGTTGCACACGCATAAACCAATGAAGGAACTACAGCCCATCTGGTCAGGTACTGTCTTTAGGTGACTGCCCAGCTCCCTCTTGAAGACAACCAGGAGTCTTGAAGACA
This sequence comes from Cherax destructor, assembly GCA_009830355.1. Taxonomy (NCBI): domain Eukaryota; kingdom Metazoa; phylum Arthropoda; class Malacostraca; order Decapoda; family Parastacidae; genus Cherax; species Cherax destructor. The sequence continues at coordinate 10,784 of WNWK01009937.1, read as the reverse complement.
GCCAGGGGTCTTGAAGACAACCAAGGGTCTTGAAGACAGCCAGGGGTCTTGAAGACAACCAGGGGTCTTGAAGACAGCCAGGGGTCTTGAAGACAACCAGGAATCTTGAAGACAACCAGGAATCTTGAAGACAGCCAGGGGTCTTGAAGACAGCCAGGGGTCTTGAAGACAGCCAGGGGTCTTGAAGACAACCAGGGGTCTTGAAGACAACCAGGAGTCTTGAAGACAGCCAGGGGTCTTAAAGACAACCAAGGGTCTTGAAGACAGCCAGGGGTCTTGAAGACAACCAGGAGTCTTGAAGACAACCGGGAATCTTGAAGACAACCAGGAATCTTGAAGACAACAAGGAATCTTGAAGACAACCAGGGGTCTTGAAGACAGCCAGGGGTCTTGAAGACAACCAGGGGACTTGAAGACAGCCAGGGGTCTTGAAGACAACCAGGAATCTTGAAGACAGCCAGGGGTCTTGAAGACAGCCAGGGGTCTTGAAGACAACCAGGGGTCTTGAAGACAACCAGGGGTCTATTGTTAAACCCCCTTATGTATGCTGGGAGGCAGTTAAACAGTCTTGGGCCCCTGACACTTATTGTGTTCTCTCAGTGTACTCGTGGTGCCCCTGCTTTTCATTGGGGGAATGTTGCATCTCCTAATAATAATAATACAATACAATAACTTTATTTACTACAAGTACATGTACAAGGTATACAGACCATAACTGACATCAATGACATACTACTATATAGAAAGCCCCTTGCTATGCTGAGCATTTCCCGCAAATTAGGTCAATTTTTGTCCCAGGATGCAACCCACACCAGTCCACTAACACCCAAATACCCATTTTACTGATGGGTGAACATAGACAACTGGTGTAAAGAAACACGTCCAATATTTCTACCCTCACTGGGAATCGAACCCAGACCCTCAGCGTGTGAAGTGACAGCTTTAGCCACCAGGTCACAAGTCTTTTGCTTTCATAGAGAGTGATTTTTGCATGCAAGTTTGGGATTAATCCCTCTAGGATTTTCCAAGTGTATATTATCATGAACAGTAGTCCCCCCAAATTCACGGGGGTTACGTTCCAAGACCACCCGCAAATTTGGAAAAAAACGTGAATTCTGGACGCAGTTAAAAAAATGCCTATTTTTATAGTTTAAACCCTAAATATGCCCCCAAAACACTTTAATTTAATTTTAAATACAGCTTCATACATCACCCTTAAAAAAAAAAAGAATGTAAAGATAAACCCGTATATAGTACTGTACTGCTATGTCTCCCACAGTGCCAGAATGTCATTTACCGAAGTTACCCCCACATGTAATGTAATTTATGCTAGCCTGTTTTTTTGGTATACGTACGGTAAATATATGGTAATAATTTAATTTAGCAGGTGCCCCGTTGGCCTGGTGGCTAAAGTTCTCGCTTCACACACAGAGGGCCCGGGTTCGATTCCCGGCGGGTGGAAACATTTCGACGTTTCCTTACACCTGTTGTCATGTTCACCTAGCAGCAAATAGGTACCTGGGTGTTAGTCGACTGGTGTGGGTCACATCCTGGGGGACAAGATTGAAGACCCCAATGGAAATAAGACAGACAGTCCTCAATGATGCTCTGACTTTCTTGGGTTATCCTGGGTGGCTAACCCTCTGGGGTTAAAAATCCGAAGAAAATCTTATCTTATCTCTTATCTAAAACGCATAAAAACTTATACTATATTGCCACGAAAAAAGCCAAAAAAAATTCCGCAAATTTGCGGGGGTTTCTGCGAACAATTATTAGGTTCTAGGGGAAAATCCGCGAGTTACTGAAGCCACAAATTCGGAACCACGAATTCGCGGAGGTCCACTGTATCTCTCTCGCCTGCGTTCCAGGGAATACAAATCAGGGTACTTAAACCGTTCCCAGTAATTTATTTGATTTATCGTACTTATGTTGTGCCATGAAAGTTATTATAATCATGGGGAAGCGCTAAATCCGTAGGATTATACAGCGCCTGTGGGGGTTTTTGGAAGGCATTAAGGGCTTAATTCAGGGAACTGGAGCACAGATCCAATTCCCTAGATCAAGAGCCCCTCACCAGCATCAAGGAACCTCCCTTGAGGGGTCCCTCCAGGTCAGCAACTTCACCTGCCAGTGTATATATACTGAGATATACACGTGTGTATATACACTGACATATATACACTTGTTAGTGTATATACATCACCCAGTATATACACAAGGAATGAGTCTTGTTTATGGTATATATACACTTGTCAGTGTATATACACAGGAATACACATCACTCAATATATACACAGATTCTTCTTCTTCTTCGTTGGGATTTTATAGGGCCACTGACAGCATACGCCGTATCTTCTTCTTCTTCTTCTTCGTTGGGGTTTTATAGGGCACTGACAGCATAAGCCGTATCGAGCCCGACTTCTCGATGGTACGAGGAAGATTTGTTGCCCAAGGCTGGGCGATGAAAGAAAAGGAACAAAAGTTCCTTTGTAAATAGATAGAAACTTGAGTTTCCGATTAGGTCCGGTGGACCCCCTTGCCAAGCCCCAGCAAAGCGGGACCCCCACACCCCCACCTGAGATACGCCGTATCGAGCCCTGCCGTCCAACGCTCGGAGAAGAAACCTTGACCAAAGTGGAAGGATGTTAGACTAATAACTGCGTATTATATGTCCTTAATGCGCCCTGAAGCCAGTAAAAATGTGCAGGTACAGGCCAATATCTCCTGACGGTCTGGAGGATCAAACCTCTCCCCATTAAGAAGGAGAGGTAGGGTTAAAGATTGCACCCCAAATGTGTGCAAGGCCGCACGGAGAACAGTCCGTGCAGAGTGATAACGTGGGCACCACAGTAGGAAGTGTTCCACCGTCTCAGGCTGTGAGGGACACCACGGGCAGTACGGAGAGTCCGTCATTCGAAGGCGGTGTAGATGAGCCGCCAGTCGTGAGTCCCCAACCCGGAGGCGAGTCAGTGCAACATCCACTGAGCGATTGGGATGGCGAGCCCAAGGGCAGGGACCATTGAAAGATCGGACAGAACCCAATGCCGAAGTAGAGAGGGAGCGTACCAGTTCATTCTGCCATAGATGACGGATTTCCTTCCAAACGGTCCTTGTGAAATCACTGCGGCCCAGCGCAAGAGAGGTAATGGTAGGAAGTGCATGTGCGAGGGAGGCTGCTCGATCGGCCACTTCATTGCCCCGAATGCCAACATGGGCAGGTACCCACTGAAGGGAGATGCTCCAACCTGGACTTCGCAAAAAACGTAGGATAAGAGACTGCATCTGTCGGACAAGGACGCGTAGGGACCGTGGACGGTCAGAACACAAAAGTGCTAGGGAAGATTGGGAATCAGAGAAGAGAACCAAAGGCTGAGGAGGGAGGTGAGCAAGGACAAAAACCAAGGCCTGGTGAATGGCGAAGAGCTCTCCTGCTAGGACTGAGTGAGCGGGGTCTAACCGCCAGGTTTGACACAGAGAAAGATCAGCAAAGAATGCAGCAGAAGATGTAGAAGGGGGGAAATTTCGTGCTGAGCCGTCCGTGTAGATGGAGAAGGAAGAACCATACGTGACAGCGCAAAACTCTTCAAAGAGAATTGCAGCTATCCGGGGGAGTTTCCTGTTCCTAGAAGGCCAATCCAGATGGATGTACCGTGTCAGGTCCATCCAGGGGGGGACCCTTATGTGCCACTGTACATAAGGGCCACATCATCCGCATACACCAGGGTATGCACGCCCTGCATGGAAGGGAGATCCGACATTAATACAGAAAAAAGGAGTGGACTAAGAACGGATCCCTGGGGCACTCCCCGGTATATAGGACGGGGTGAGGACATCGTGCCACCTACTGCAACCCGGAAGGTTCGCCCTTGTAAAAAGTTGCGCATCCAACGGAGGGGGGCTCCTGCCAGCCCCATGCAAGCTAGCTTAAAAAGTATCGCCGTGTGGGATGCAGAATCAAATGCTCCACGCAGATCCAAAAAGGCAGCCAGAAGGAATTCCCGGCTTTCGAATGAAGTATGCACTAACTGCACAAATTGAAGCAAAGAGTTGAGGGTGAATCGACCCTCACGGAAGCCACTCTGGTTTTCAGGTAAGAGGCCATGATCCTCAGTCCACCATGAAAGATGGGTGGCCACCAGTCTTTCCAACACTTTACCCAAGCAGGGCAGTAAAGCAATGGGTCGGTAAGAGTCCGGTTGGGTATTATCTTTGCCTGGCTTCAGAATCAGAACCAGGAGAGAGTGCTTCCACGCATCAGGGAGAACTCCTTGAGACCAGCTGGCATTGAAAACCTCCAGCATGGCATCTGTACAAGAGTGGGGTAGATGCAGTAAGAATGAATAAGGTATGTTATCCTCCCCAGGAGAAGAACAGGAAGAAAGCTGGGAGAGTGCCCGCTGTAGTCCATGAGAACTGAAGGGAGATGCCAGCACCTGACAGTCAACCTCGGGTACTATAGGGGGCAGAGGACCCCATTTGATCACCTTAGAAGGTAGAGGGGGAAGAGCAAACTTAGGCCCAAAGAAACTAGCAAACAATTCCGCTTTATCCTGAGGGAAGTGGCGTTGCTCCATCCACCAACAAGGGAAAGGAGCTTACAGATCGTGATCCCAGCATAGAGTGGAAGAAACCCCATGCCCGGCTAGCAGAGGTGCGGGAGGATACGCGTCGTGAACGAGGAGCATGAGTAATAACTTCCACAGTGGAAGCCGGATCTGAAGACACCTGGAGATGATGTTGCCCCAGAGGTGGGGAATCCTCTGAAGGTAGAGAGAGTTCTGCAAGAGCTGCAAAACGGTTTGAAACAGGGACATTAGTTGTGGAAACTTATTTCCTTGCTAAAAGTTCCACAGGGTAAATAAGCCGTATGAACCCATACACCCACCCAAACAACAACACACACATTCAAGTTGGCGGAGGTAGTGAGACTGCGCATATTAATTCATAGATTTACTCTCCTAGGAAGGTCTAGGTAAGTTTGTACAGTTAGTAACTAATATTAGGATCATTGAGGCAACTTTAGATATTATTAATGTAGCTCTAGCACCTTAACATAGGTAGTTTTAGGGCCCAATAGACGAACATTGGGTTATATAGGCCAAAGAGAAATGGCAATCCCATGCTGGACTCACGACGTGACCTGCCTTCTTCTCAGACCAGACTTCAACGAGTGAACAAGTGCTGCGACCAGGGCAGCATTCCCCACGTGACTCCCAACATCTGTCCTGGGGACTCGGAGGAGACATCCCGAAGTACTGTGGATATCTTTCTCCATCCAGACCCATTACAGTAAGACTATAACTTCCTTTCTCTCAGTATCTGGCCAGTTTTCTGGGGGAAACGTTAGTGAGTTTATCTGTGGGTCTCAAGCAGACGGACACTATTACATTGGTATGTACCAGCGTCATCTCTTAAGTATTGGTCTGGAAGCTAGTGTCCCATACTGCTTAGATATTGCTTAAAGGATAACCCCCCTTTGAGTTTGGGATTTCTGAGTTTAGGGCAAGACACTAATACCACTTGAATTCTTGCAGATTAAGGTCCTTCCCTACACATGGTGTTTGGAGGGGGTTATAGCTTAGGGAGATTGGAAGATTATGAGACATTTCTACTCCATCAAGTAAGTTAAACCCTTTTTTAGTCGTGCATGTAGGTGGGGAGTTCTTTCAGCTGCAGTCAGTTAGAAATTCTGTCCCATAAGCCACTTGTAAGTCTGAGAGGAGCGTCTCAGAGTGTCGGTGTCAACAGTGCTTGCCAGGGAGCAGCTTACAAGGAGGCAGTCCAAAGACAAATTTCTTCATTAGTCCTCACAGCTGCGGAGAACAGGTGGCCCGGCCGCACTGGTGCTGGGGAGATGCCCTTAGTGGGGGGTGCCGGAGACGAAGGAGGCAAAGGCTGACGGACTGTGACTGGCTTTACAGACCGCAAGCTGGAGTTACATTCATCGAGGGAAAGGGACTGGGCCCTGGCTGAGTTTGCTAAATCAAGAGCCTGGCGATATGCCGTGACTTTGTGGACCCCTTTACAAACATAGCATGAGGCTGGGCGGGTACAGGCAACACCGTCTTTGACTGCTGGGTGAAACCCACTACAGTTTTCACACCTAACCTTACCACGGCAGGACAACTCTCCATGCCCAAAAAGGAAACATTTCCGACACCGAAGAAGAGGAAAAGTATATGGAAGGACAGGAAACCTTAGATTGACAAAAATTATAAATTTCGGGAGAGCACCTGAGAAACATACACGAACCATACGAGACGGGGCAGGACGAGTCGAGAGGCTCCAAACCTCTCGCAAACCTAAGTCATCCCCCCCATTAAAAACCAACTCAGAATGGATCTCCTCATCTGAGAGGGATGAGGAAATCGGTCCAATTCTACCGTAACAACAACCAGCAGCAAGGATTGAGGAGCGGACCTCCCAGCAGACAACATTCCACTTACCTAGGACATGGATGGCATTAAGTGGTAAATTTATGGCCAGAAAAGACTTACGATGTAGTCGGAGCCTTAGGGCTACACCCCTACCGAGTTGCTGGACACCCCCGACTATGCAGGCCTTGCCGAAAGGAGAGCCACTGATGGCATTAGTGACTTCCCGTGGATTGGTGAAGGGGGTACCACCAGCCTTGGGACGCACGAGAACCACCATCACATCTGGGGTAATGTGGGGTGGAGAAGAAACATAGTCTAGACAAGAAGTTGGCTGGCGTTTAGGGCTAGACAGGGGCCTGGCTCCATCATCAACCTCAAGGGCTCGTTTATAAATCCCAGCAGGGGACACAATAGCCATATCATGGTCCAGAGGCGAGGAAACAGTTGTCAACTGAGTATTGGCCAGAGGGGGTCCCAGCCAAAGGGGGGAACGACATCCCAGTCAAACTCTCCAGAAATGGGTCAAATAACACCGCTTGATAGGAAGAAATTACTAAAAGCACACGCACACAAGAAAAATACAGTGAAGAGCCTAAACAGGACTGTCACCACCAACAAACAACTGAGGAGCCTTCAAAAAGCACGTCTCGATCAGCTGAGTGACAACCACCAACTCAGTCTTGTTGATGGTATATACACACCTCTTAAGTATATATATACACCTCACAGTGTACATACACCTCGCAGTGTACATACACCTCGCAGTGTACATACACCTCGCAGTGTACATACACCTCGCAGTGTACATACACCTCGCAGTGTACATACACCTCGCAGTGTACATACACCTCGCAGTGTACATACACCTCGCAGTGTACATACACCTCGCAGTGTACATACACCTCGCAGTGTACATACACCTCGAGTGTACATGTTACACTCGCAGTGTACATACACCTCGCAGTGTACATACACTCAGTGTACATACACCTCGCAGTGTACATACACCTCGCAGTGTACATACACCTCGCAGTGTACATACACCACCTCGCAGTGTACATACACCTCGCAGTGTACATACACCTCGCAGTGTACATACACCTCGCAGTGTACATACACCTCGCAGTGTACATACACCTCGCAGTGTACATACACCTCGCAGTGTACATACACCTCGCAGTGTACATACACCTCGCAGTGTACATACACCTCGCAGTGTACATACACCTCGCAGTGTACATACACCTCGCAGTGTACATACACCTCGCAGTGTACATACACCTCGCAGTGTACATACACCTGCGCAGTGTACATACACGCAGTGTACCACCCGCAGTGTACATACACCCGCAGTGTACATACACCTCGCAGTGTACATACACCTCGCAGTGTACATACACCTCGCAGTGTACATACACCTCGCAGTGTACATACACCTCGCAGTGTACATACACCTCGCAGTGTACATACACCTCGCAGTGTACATACACCTCGCAGTGTACATACACCTCGCAGTGTACATAACCCCAGTGTACATACACCTCGCAGTGTACATACACCTCGCAGTGTACATACACCTCGCAGTGTACATACACCTCGCAGTGTACATACACCTCGCAGTGTACATACACCTCGCAGTGTACATACACCTCGCAGTGTACATACACCTCGCAGTGTACATACACCTCGCAGTGTACATACACCTCGCAGTGTACATACACCTCGCAGTGTACATACACCCGCAGTGACATACACCTCGCAGTGTACATACACCCTCAACCCGCAGTGTACATACACCTCGCAGTGTACATACACCTCGCAGTGTACATACACCTCGCAGTGTACATACACCTCGCAGTGTACATACACCTCGCAGTGGTGACATACACCTCGCAGTGTACATACACCTCGCAGTGTACATACACCTCGCAGTGTACATACACCTCGCAGTGTACATACACCTCGCAGTGTACATACACCTCGCAGTGTACATACACCTCGCAGTGTATATACACCTCGCAGTGTATATACACCTCACAGTGTATATACACCGAGAAATACCTCTCAAAGTGTATACTATATACACCAGGAGTGAGTATTGTTGATGGTGTATAAGGGTCATTACGGCTCCTCACATTTCACTCAAAATTAATAAAAATAAAAAATATATTATTTATATATTATTATATTATCAATAGTTCAAATTAATATTTATTTATTCCTAGAAAATATATTATATATTTATTTTAACATTGGTAAGTTGATATGGATTTTTTTTTTAGAAATCCCACATTATTTTTTTTTCATTAATAAATTAGCTTGCATTATATTATTATTATAATCAAAGAAAGCGCTAAACCGACAAGTCATACAACGTTGTATCATTATAAATTAGTTTTTTTTCATTAAATTAGCATATTGTATTCATAGTTGTATCAAACTATTTCTATAACATTGTATTTGTATCATTGTATTCCTATCATTATTGTATCAAAACTAACTAAAGCCAGTAATTGTTTTACATGATGGTAGGATTGCTGGTGTCCTTTTTCTGTCTCATAAACATGCAAGATTTCAGGTATGTCTTGTTACTTCTACTTACACTTAGGTCACACTACACATTCATGTACAAGCATATATATACACACCCTTCTGGGTTTTCTTCTATTTTCTTACAAGTTCTTGTTCTTATTTCCTCTGATCTCCATGGGAAAGTGGAACAGAATTCTTCCTCCATAAGCCATGCGTGTCGTAAGAGGCGACTAAAATGCCGGGAGCAAGGGGCTAGTAACCCCTTCTCCTGTACACATTACTAAAGTTAAAACGAGAAACTTTTGTTTTTCTCTTTGGGCCACACCGCCTTGGTGGGAAACGGCCGATTTGTTAAAAGAAAGAATAATATATATATATACATGTATATATATATATATATATATATATATATATATATATATATATATATATATATATATATATATATATATATATATATATATATATATATAATCTTCTTCTTCAAACGTCGGCCATCTCCCCAGGCGGTCAAGAGGAAAACGAAAGTTTCTCCTTACATTTAGTAATATATGCAGGAGAAGGGGTTACTACTTCTCCGGCATTTATCGCCTTTCACACATGATATATATATATATATATATATATATATATATATATATATATATATATATATATATATATATATATAGGTAGTAGGTTGGTAGACAGCAACCACCCAGGGAGGTACTACCATCCTGCCAGGTGACTGTGAAACAGAAACCTGAAACTGTTTTACATGATGGTAGGATTGCTGGTGTCTTTTTCTGTCTCATAAACATGCAAGATTTCAGGTACGTCTTGCTACTTCTACTTACACTTAGGTCACACTACGCAAACATGTACACGTTTATTGTATACACACTCATCTGAGTTTTCTTTGATTTTATCTTAATAGTTCTTGTTCGTATTGCTTTTCCTTTCATATCCATGGGGAAGTGGAATAAGAATCTTTCCTCCGTAAGCCATGCGTGTTGTAAAAGTCAACTAAAATGCCGGGAACAATGGGCTAGTAACCCTTTTCCTGTATAGCTTACTAAAAGAAGAAGAAGAAAATCGTCAAAGTGGGATGTTTGAATGTGCGTGGATGTTGTGCGAATGATAAGAAAGAGATGATTGTAGATGTTATGAATGAAAAGAAGCTGGATGTCCTGGCTTTAAGTGAGACAAAGCTGAAGGGGTAGGAGAGTTTCAGTGGGGAGAAATAAATGGGATTAGATCAGGGGTTTCAAATAGAGTTAGAGCTAAAGAAGGAGTGGCAATAATGTTGAATAATCAGTTATGGCAGGTAAAGAAGGAATATAAATGTATAAATTCAAGGATTATGTGGAGTAAAATAAAGGTTGGATGTGAAAAGTGGGTTATAGTAAGTGTTTATGCACCTGGAGAAGAGAGAAGTGTAGAGGAGAGAAGTGTAGAGGAGAGAGAGAGATTTTGGGAAATGTTGAGTGAGTGTGTGGGGAGTTTTGAACCAAGTGAGAGAGTAATTGTGGTTGGGGATTGTAGTGATACCGCTCTTGTGGAGAGCCGCTGCAGGACACAATACGGCACCACCTCAGGGGGCCCCTAACAATAACAACAAACAGTACGGCGATGGCCCAGCATGGCGTGTGGTCTCGCTCTTACACAAATACATTCGTGATGCAGATTACATGGTAAGCTTAAATATGTCGCCAGTAGCTATAGCTTTTCTGAGGACATATGCACCTTACATCACCTGTCCTGCAGCAGCAGTCATTAGATGTATTTTCTTCTGTTGCAGACATGTACCATGGATTTTGTGTTCAATAAAGCCTAGAAATGAGGCCTGTGTTTTTATCACAACAATTTATTGAACACAAATATCCTGGGCTACCT